>CAMOHE010046813.1:0-53284 GCA_946598075.1 Artocarpus hirsutus
GAATATCATCATAATAAATCTCATAATCTGGTATATGATGAAAACTAACTAACCATGCAGGTTTAATGTGGTAAGAATAAAACCTTAAGGTGAGTAATGGTTTTCCCTACTGAGCATGTTGTCGCTCATCCCTGTTATATTTATCTTTTCAGGACTCACTAAGTGTGAGGTGGCTACCAGAAAAATAGTTGGAGAAGCTATGTAGCTATATTACGTTGAGATTGCTTTGAATGCAAAGAATGATCTTCATGATAATGTAAGCATCTATTGTTACTTTCTGTGACTGTATTAAGATTTGATGAGGGTTGAAATGATGATGATGACAGTTGTATATTATTAAAATTTAAGGTGCTACATTAAACTGTGGTTTATTTATTTGATTATGTTTTTATTTTAATTTAAGAGTTTTCATTTAAGTCCCGGGCAAATTACTTTGACGATTTGTGTTTATTTTCTAATCTTTATTTTATTTAATAAAAACTGTTAACCCCCACTTAGGGGCGTTACAATTTCATTGTGGAGTTCACGGATGCCAGGCAGAATACCCCATCTATCGAAAAAGCTCCTGCCGAAGTCCAAGACGCCCTTGGCATACTGCTAAGCCCAAGCCCCAATGGAAACTCTTTGTGGACAGGTAGTCATACACTGATGGCTCGAGCACCGACCTTGTCCTTAGTAGCCCAGATGGATACAAGGCCATGTACGCACTTCGCTTTAACTTCAAAGCATCTAATAATGAGGCCGAGTATGAAGAACTACTAGTCAGGCTCAAAATCGCATGGGGCCTCGGGGTAGACCACATTCGTGTCTATAGCGGCTCGATGCTCATCGTCCAATAGGTTGTCGGTGATTTCAATCCCGAATAATATCCATGATCGCCTATTTAAAAAAGGTCAAGGTATTGCTAGGCCAGTTCAAAGCTTATTCCTTCGTCTAGATCTCGAGATCCAAAAATTCAAAGGCTAATGCACTTGCTTGGCTAGCCTCAAGACTGTGCGACAACAAGCTGACCTTAGTCTTGATTGAGAGACTAGTTGAACCGAGCGTCACCAAAGAAGTGGCTATTGTAGCCGAGGAACAAGCATGGACCTGGATGGACCCGATCATCCGATACCTGACCACAGCTAAGTTGCCCCACGACCAAGAGCAAGCCTGGCACATCTGCAACAGCTTCGTCCAGTATTCGATGATCGGGGGAAGACTATACATACGTGGCTACACTACCCCATACCTAAGATGTGTTGGGCCCAACGAGGCTCAATACGTCATGTAAGAGATCCATGGCGGGTTATGCGGCAACCATACAAGAGGTCGATCTTTAGCTCATAAATGCCTTCGCCAAGGGTACTGTTGGCCAACCATGGAGCAAGACTGCAAGGAATATGCACGAAAATGTCTCAAATGCTAGTAGTTTGCCTGAGTAATCGGGCAACATGCCGAGCTGCTCAACTCCATCATATTTGCCTAGCCATTCACTAAGTGGGCCATCGACCCAATCAGGCCTCTCCCTCAAGCCCGGTCACAGTGTAGGGATTGCATAATGGCCATCAATTATCTCACCAAGTGGGTAGAGGTCGAATCCTGCACTAACATAACCGAAGCCAAATGCACCAACTTCATCTAGAGAAACATTATCTATCGATTCAGAATCCCCCATGCTATAGTTTCCAACAATGCCAAGCAGTTTGAATCAACAAGCTTTTCACGCCTACACGACTAGCTCGATATAAAGAAAGTCTTCTCCTTGCCGGGGTACCCTCAAAGCAATAGGTAGGTTGAAGTAGTCAACAAGACGATCAAAAACCTGAAGAAAAAACTAGATGGGCTCAAAGGCACGTGGATCAACGAGCTCCTGAAGGTACTTTGGGCTTACTGAACTACAGCTCAAACTGTCACGAGAAAAACTCCATTCTCCCTTGTCTATGGAGCCGAAGCTGTTATTCTAGCCAAGGTTGGCCTACCAAGCTCCAAGGTTAATCATTACAAACTGCAAAATGTCGAACTCAAGATGTTTGAACTTGACCTGTTGGAAGAGAAGAGAGACAGAGCTTTCATCCACACCGTAGCTCAGAATTAGGCTATTGCTTGATCCTACAATAAGCGGGTTCATCCGAGAAGTTTTAAAATTGGTGATTTAGTGCTCAAGAAAGTCATTGTTCAATAGCCCAGGCTTGGGTCCTTCAGTTCAAAATGGGGCAGCCCATTCAAAGTGGTCAGCATTGTTCGGCAAGGCACATATAAAATTACCAACACGGAAGGAGATGTGCTCGGCCACTTTTGGAATACCGAGTACCTGAAGAAATTTTATTGCTGATAAAGAGCCAGAACTCTTTTTTTGACCTCTGGCTTTATTCTTTTGTAATTAAAAGATCTACTAAGCAAAACAGAGATGTACAAAATAGATGTTAATGAAAATATCCCTTTTAAAGAATTCCTTCGAGCAATTTACACTGAAAAAAGGTCGTAATTCCCAAACAAGGAAGGCCACCTTAACTCCTGTTTGGGGGGCTAGACCGTAACTCCTGAAGAAGGAAGGTCATCCTAAAATCTAGACCGAAGGGCTGGTCGGGATGATTTTCGACCACAAGTAGACTTGAAACACCAATCTACTAGTCTGCCATATTACGGATGATCCAACCAAGAAGTCACCCTGACATGGTGGTGACTCCGGGGAACTTAACTCTTGACCACAATTAAACTTGTAAAAGTTTGAAAGAACTTAAACAAGTTTAATGGGGGCTACTAGGCACTACATGCTGTTGTAGACAACCTAGATTGGACACCTCGAGCAACAGCCTCCAAAACGCCTGAGAAGTGGGTATTCCCTACTCGGCCAAGCAAAACACAACAATCCGAGAAACATTAAACTTGGAAGAAATGAGATAAAATTTCATTAACAAAAATTCTTTTTGTCTTTAGGAGGTACAAATAACCGACCACCTCCCAAACCCAAACAAAAAAAAAAAAGAAAAAATATATGTATGTATACACAAAATAGTCTTAGCCTTGGGCCCTATCTAAGGTGTTACCGTCCTCTCTGTCGCCATTCTTAGCATCGAGATCCACCACGATGTCTTGCCCGACCTGCTACTCACCCTCGCCCTCGCCCTCGCCCTCGCCCTCGCCTGCCTCAGGCTCAACTAGTAGAGACTAGTCCATGACATTAGCCTCAGGGTGTTTTCTCTAGAAGGTACTCCTGCAAGTTTTTCATCTCGAGGTAATAGTTGTCCGCATACTCCGCGGACGCTTTGAAGTCCTCCATTGTCTAGGCCAGCCTGCCAAGTAGCTCTTTTTTAAAAAATTGCTTGTGCTCGTCCTGAGTGGCTTGAAGAGCAGCCCGAGCTTGATCTGCCTTAGCTCGCGTCTCGTCGGCTTTGTCCTAAGCCTTCCTTGCCTCATCCTCGGCACGGGTGGTGTTAGCCTTTGCTCGAGTTAGCTCGGCCTCCTTCTCTTCCAACGCCTTCTTCGCCTGGTCTTTCTCCTCGCCAGCCTTCTGGACCTTCCTTTGCTCGAGGCAGAGGTTTCACTCGTTTATGAAGTCGGCCATCTTCATATATAAGCAGTCCTGCAAGAGTAAAAGGTTAGAGACAAAAATACGAAGTATTGAGAATTCGAGATAATCGAGTAGCACATACCTTGACAGAAAGCCAAAAAACTGAACGAAAGCAGTCAAAGAATACCTCCTCCCAAATTGCCTTGAAAAACTCCTCTCCGGCACAACTTCCTCGATGGTCTCGACCATCAGGTGGTGTGTGGCATGGCGCCTCCTTGGCGGCTTGGTTGGTGGTGACGGGACGATGGCGACGGCTTTTAGAGGGTGGCCTCAATTCAACGAGCCTCTTTAACTCGTCGACGGTGGTGGGGCAGTTGGTTGCTCAACAGCAAAAGCATGCTCGAGCTTCTGGGTCCTCCTTCTCTTAGACCCGGCGACCACCTTCCTTTTAGATCGACGGAGGTTCTCCATCATCCTTTACGTTTCCTGCCTCGACATTTTCCATGAAGACATATCTACAAAGAAAAGCACCAACTAAAGACAATCTCGGCAAACCCACCCCCCCCCCCCCCCAAAAAAAAAAAAAGAAAAAAAGAAGAAGAAGAAAGAAAGAAGGCTTGGGGTGTACCCCTAAATGGAGCTAGCTGACAGGTAGAAATGCCTTATCATGTCCTCGAGGTCTTCGTCAGCAATGGGAGCCCCAAGCTGAGGGAACTACCCAAAAAGTCCTCAGAACTAGATGATGATGGCTCCCCTATTGGCCACCCGGATCGGCTGGTGCTCGGCCTCGGGATGTCCATGGCACTACGACTGGTAATTGTCACATGCTCGGCAGCCCGAGTAGGTGGGACTTTCGATGAGGGTTTTTTGAGCTAGACCCTTGAAACCATCCATAATGGGCGAGGTTAGTCTTCCGAAGCAGGAAGAATTGCTGCTGAGTTGACTCGAGCTTTGAATACAACTCCTCTACTGTTGCAATGACCTCCCTTGGTTCCCTGGTCTCTTCGACCAGATGTCTACTTAAACCTTCTCGAGACTTCTTGGTCCTAGGGTACCACTTTACCGACCTGAGACACGTAATTCCCCCTAACGAAAAACCACTCAAATTTTCAAAGCTTGTCTAAATTAAGGTTCCTACGAATGAAGTCTTTCTTGAAGCCAGTGAAGTAATACCAGCTTAATTGCCAAGGAGGACTCTTCATCTTCTATACTTGTTTGAAAGCCTCCCACAGTATCTTGGTCACGTGGTAATATCTCTAGAGGACGTACATCCCGATCAAGGAGCGATAGCAGTTCAAGTTCAGCTGGGCAGGGCACACATTCAAATCATTTAATGCTCACTAGAGGAAATGATGAAAGGGCAAGCGAAGTCCGGCTTGGAAAAACTCCATGTACAGTGTGATATGGCCTTCCCTCGAGTTCAACAGCGAGTCTCCCTTGCTGGGCAAGACGAGATCGACGTCATTGGGGATCCAATAATCTCGATGTAGAGCCTCGAGTTGGCCCGACGTCAAAGTCGACATGTACCCCGCTGCGGAGACCTAGCCGGGTCAGAAACTCCTATAGGCGATCATCCCCCAAACGCTAGTCTCGATAGACCTCTCTTCAACCTCCTCGTCCTCGGCCTCCTTGTCTTTCGCTTCCGAGTCCTTGGCTGGTTAGTCCATCTTGACTGAGGTGTCAACGGTCACTTGGCCCGTTACGGGGACAGAAGCCCCATCTCCTTGGCCTGAGCTGCTTGGCACATCGACAGCTACCACCAAGCCAGCATGTTCCTAGGCTGTAATCCGTGACGTGCCTGCAACAGTTGCCTTGATGTATAGGTTCTTTCCCCTACACTGCTTGACTGGACGCCTTTTGTCGATCATGCCTAAGAACTCTTGCTCCAGTTCCGTCCCAACGCTAAGGCTAAGTATCTCGGCTAGCCGGGCCACGCCGTCCTGACCGGGTGTAATCTCCTCTACATCGATCTCCTTGGTCATCGACTGGTCAGTCTCAATGTTGCCGTCCGACCAGGAAATGGCTATATCATTTTGGGAATCGCTAATGTCGCTCATTTTTAAATATTTACTTTAAGAAAATTACATACTCGATCTATAGTTGCTCGGAACAAAGTATTAAGATCTTAGGTCACAACTTACTGCTCGATAACTAAAACTCGAAAGTTTCGAAGTCCATACGTACTTACACACTGGCATAACAGGGGATTAACTCCTATTTATAGCCAAAACTCAGGCGTAAACCTTGGGCACAGAAATCGAAGAGACACTACGATTATGCTCATCAGGGAAACACCTAATCATGTCCTAACATGTGTCCCACCAAACTTGACCGTGTGGCTCTTCAACTCCCATTGCCCCGAGACGCCGCCTGAAGGCTAACCTGAGCCATCCACACCCTCTCGGCATAGTCCACCCGGCCAAGCACCAACCAGGTGCACTGGGGCCTGTTGTTGGGAGTGTGCTCAGTGTCGTCCCCAAGGAACAACTCCTCGGTAGCTCAGGTCGGATCGTCAAAACTGCAAACAGACAGCCACTCACCATAAAAAGCCAACATATGGCCTTACTTTCACCGTCAGATGGAGGTCGATCCACAAGTAGAGGCCATGACACATATCACCTACCCTTTGACAAGCCTTGATGTGAAACACGAGTAATGAGTGAAACCCACCTTACATCCGATTTGAGTGGTAGCTTATAAGTAGAGTGCATTTACTACAGCTTTATAGCTTGAGGCCAATGTGCTCTTTCCCAACTAGCTAGCTCATGTACTTTGTCGAGCAGTACCTGCCTTGAGCGTCGGAGAGTCCTTATCCGACACCACATCGATGTCTACCTCCAAAATTTCCCTCCTCTTGTTGCAAGTACGTTCAAGTAGGCTGAGATGAGCAAGGAAGACCCATTCGAACACCATGCGCAACCGCACATGGTGTTGACTCGTCGCCACCCACTAGTAAGCATCAACTGTTGCCTTTTTTTGTTTTCTTTTTTTCCAAATTTTGTAATTCCTATCAGGTACTACAGGAATTCTCTCTAAACTAATTGATATTATTATCAACATCTCTTTTTAGATAATGAATCATTTCTCTTTTGATTTTTTCTTTCAGTTAGTTTCGATTACTGATACAAAGAAGTCCAAAATTAAGGCAGCATACTCAGTGTGACGACCCGCCTACGTGGCCATCACTTAACTTAAACATAATCATAATTTTAACATACTTTAACATAAAGTACTGAAATTACAGAAATAATTTTTTTCCTCAAATGGATTCTTAACATATAACCTTTAAAAGAATAAAAATCCTTTATCAAGACTTAATTCCATAAAGAAAATAATGACTATCTCCCAAAACTTATTTTCAAAAACCTAACATAATAACATTAATTTCTTAAAAGTGGTAATAACGTAATTGTAATCATAATTTTCAAAACTTAATTTTTTACATATATCACAACTTCAATTTTCTTAGAACATAATCATTAATATTTTTCTAGAAACATTTTCTTTGAACATAAGAATAATTATTTTAAAAACCACTTTCTTTAAAACAATTATTCATGTAAATAAAACTATCTCAAAAGAATTTTAAATCCAATGATAGAATAAAGTCATACTAAATACCTTTTTTAAAAAAAAAAAACTTCCTTAAAACTATCATAATAATTTCTCAAAGCATAACTGTCTAAACTTTCATATTAATAAATTTATAAAACATATTTTATAAAGTTCTTTCTTTTAAAACGTTTTTGGTTAAACATTTCTAAAACATTTTTCATAAAACGTCCTTCATAAACCTTTCTATGAAAACATAAAAATGTTTTTCATAAATATTTAACGTAAAACAAAAACATGCATAAATTCGTAAATTGATAATGTAAAAATATTACATGTGTGGGTGGTGTTCATACCTATCTCACTATTCGTCCGCTGCTCACCACTGTCCATCAATGTCACTGACAGGTTTTCTTACCTACAACATGAACATACTTAAATGAGCTTTCGCTCAATAAGCAGGAAATCAGTCTTGCAAAACATAATTAAAAATCATTTTAATAAAATATGCAATGAAAATCATTTTAATAAAAATATGCATGAACATTTTATGTTGTCTTATCAACTTATTTTATGCTTAATTATGAACATCCTATCATCATTCACTTCTTTCTTTAACTCTTATCTTTGTTCCGTAACTTTCTTTATCTTATAACTTTAATGTTCGTACCAACGTCATTAATAACGAGTTCATAAAACATGATGCTTCCCTTGTAGAAGACTTGAGATGCTTCCCTTGTAGAAGACTTAAAACCATCGAATTCTGAAGTAATCTTTAACTTTACTTTGAGTACCCCACAATTAACGAGGCTGGTACGACACTTCTTATCACTTTCACTTGCCTTATTGTGTAAATGCAGTATGACTTAATACTACATATCATCACAATTATGTAAATCATAATCGTAAATCGTAAACATACTTAACTTGAGAGTGACTAAATAATATGATTTAAATATTGCATTCATCACACATTAATCATAACATCATCATAGCATATCATATCATGACATAACATCACATAATAAATCATAACATAACACCCATTCTCATATAAAATAGTGTAACAATCACTGATCATGCATTTTCATAAATTTTTATGAAAGCATTTAAAACAATTTATTTTAAAACGGTTCATACTGTAGGCGAGATTCTTACTTATTTGGACTCCGAGCCAAGCGGGTCTAGTTGTACCTCGTTGTATCTACAGTATGTGAAGCATCCTCTGCAGTGCTCCTTGAGCGACTATGAATGGCTAAGAATGCTTCTTGGAGATCATACATTACTGAAAATGTCATTCTGGACACTGTTATTACAGTTTGAATCGCGTCGATCCACGTGCAGTCGGTACCAGATGATTTTCACCGGAGTGGAATTAGCTCAAACGGAGGTCACCATCACGTTCAAAGCATCGAAATGAGTTGAGAGGCTGTCTTGGATAGTCGATCGGAGGTCCGGATCACAAAATCCCAAAGTGGCCGTTGATCGGTGTCAATTGGCTCCGTTGGTGGCTGGGCTCGGGTCTACCCCCCAAGTCAATTTCATGGTAGCTTCACCGGAGATAAGAGATCGGAGCCATCGGTTTTGGCCGAGAAACCCATCTTCGATCTGTGCAGATGGAGGCCGAATTGGGTAACATTAACTCCACCAATCAACTTAGAATGGAAGTATTTAGTATGATTTTATTCTACCATTAGATTTAAAATTCTTTTGAGATAGTTTTGTTACATGAAGAAATGTTTTAAAGAAAGTGGTTTTTAAAATAATTATTCTTATGTTCAAGGGAAATGTTTTGAGAAAATTATCATGATTATGTTCTAAGAAAATTGAAGTTGTGATATATGTAAAAGATTAAGTTTTGAAAATTATGATTACAATTACGTTGTTACCGCTTATAAGAAATTAATGTTATTATGCCAAGGTTTTGAAAATAAGTTTTGGGAAATAGTCATTATTTTCTTTATGGAATTAAGTGTTGATAAAAGATTTTTATTCTTTCAAAGGTTATATGTTAAGAATCCATTTGAGGGAAAAAAAAATTTTATTTCTATAATTTCAGTACTTTATGTTAAAGTATGTTGAAATTACGATTATGTTCAAGTTAAGTGGCGGCCACGTAAACGGGTCGTCACACTCAAAGTATTAGTCGTTATTGAACCACCATAGAGAAAGATCATTTAAGTAAAATAAGCAAAAACTATTTTCATTCCAAAATAGGAGAGTTTTAGTCAACCATTAAGTTAATTAAGAATAATAGTTCCTTTAGTCATTTAGCATTAAGAGTAAAATCATTATACTGAAAAATTTTGCTAGATTACCTTTGAAATCCTTCTCCATCGCATATTGCTCCGTTGTGTCCTTAGAAGTCTTTCTAACATCCAAATTTAGGTTCTCAAGCTTAGAGCAAGGTTCAAAGCCACTTGCGTGGTTCCTGGTTCTAGTTACAGAAGAAACATAATATTAAAATAAGAAATTGACAGCCAAAAAAGTAATAGTTCAGAAAAGAAATAGTTCTTATTCTTATTCTTTTGTCAAGCTCAAAATATAATGAGTAACAAAATGACAAAAACATAAGTAATAATAGGAGGATAGGATAAGTGGAATACCTCTTATGTGATAGAAATTCGTCTAGGGTGTTTGGCACGATAATTAGAACTGCTTTTACTGTAACATATAAGAGCTTTACACTATAACAATTTTTTTATTTTTACTGTAATATGTAAGAACTTCACACTGTTCATAACTAAGAAGTTGTTTTAGACTACCTTTGCCAAACAACCTTAGCTCTGGTTTAACCCTGCTGTCACAGTTTCTTCCCGATAAATTCAAAGCAGCCTTTGCCCCTTCTATAAGAACAAAATAATAACCAATTCAGCATTACATTAGATAAAAGAGAAATAACAATAACTATTCAGCATGTTCTACTTGCAAATACCTTCATCCGCAAACTCGACAAAAGCAAAACGAAGAATAGATTTCGGATCACCATAAACGTGACAATCGACCACCTTTGAAAGAAAAGAAAAAGACAAAAAAATTTACAATTCTAATACACAATCCACCATAATCTATAGATATAGTACAGCTAGGCAACATTCAATCACGTTACCTGTCCGCAACTGAGAAAGAGGGCATCAAGGTTTTCTTCAGTTACCTAATGTGCAAAAATCAAATACAAACAAAACAACTATCCAAAAATTAATCTAAATAGCAACAAATTAAAGCAAAACCAAAACAAAATGTGATTAACTACATGCCAAAAAAAGATGTCAACTTTCTTACCTGATGATCAATATCTGACACATACACAGTCCTCTTAACTCAGCTTGTGATAGTTCCTTCTCCTTCTTTCAGTTTATCCATTCTTCTTCTACACAATACCAAAAAGATTGAAACTTTGATGTCCAAAAACACAAATATCAAAAACTATAAAGATAATGAAATTACAAAATAAGAAAAACAAGATACCTTTCTACCAATAAGTCCATTAACGTTGGCAGGGTTATTAATTTGGAGCAAAATATTCCTAACAAAGCCAAACCAGAACCAATATTAAGGTAGCCATGGATTTTCCCAAAAGGAGGCACAAATTCCTCGGCCATGGTGTTAAGCTTCGACGGCAATTCCTCCAAATCCCTCATGTCATGCTTGAAGCTCTCGTCCCCATCGCCTCTGCCACCACCACCACCACCATGACCCACCTCCATACCCATTTTCAATCTGACCCATTTGAGGATTCACCTTCTTCTTCTGATCGTCGTCATCATCGTTGCTGCTGTTCTTCGGCTAAAAATCGGCCTCTATTTCTTTTCCTTTTGCTTTGAGAATGATGGGGTAGTGCCCTTTATGTCTCTTTCTTTCTTTCTTTTTATTTTGTTTTTAACCAAACCAACTGTACAAACTAAAGTGTGGCAGGAAAAAGACGGAGCAAGAAGAAGAGGAGGAGGAGGAGGAGAAATCCGAGAAGAAAATGGGCGGGTGTGGTACAATAACAGTCACCTCGGGTTTCTTTTTCATGAAAGGACAGAAAACCTAGACCAACGGTAAGAAAAAGTAAGAGTGAATGAAGGGTAGAATCGGAACTTCAGCAAAAGTGGAGAGATGACCAAGAAGCCATTGTCAAGGGAAAAATGAAGAGAAAGGATCAAAGGGCAAAAAAACAGAAAACTCTGCTATTTGTACAGTTAATTGAGTCACGATGAACAGGAATTTTTTTTCCTTTTCTTTAGTATATATAATAATATGACTATGCATTCTTCTTATCTTCAAAATTACTTTTAAATATTTAATTTTAAATTTAAAAGCATTTATACTATAAATCATAGTTTATATTCGGGTATATATATATATATATAAATGATATAGATTCAATATAAAATAATTTTTATATAAATTATGGTTAGAGTATCTATAGTTTTGCCTGACATGGAGGAATCAATTGATATTCACCACTTTTTTTTTTCTCGCGAATTCGGATATAAGTATGGACCGTATTGGTTATTTTTTATTCTGCTCAAGATTATCGACTTTTTTTAACACTAAGAGAGAACAACTGAAGCTCCAAGATTCCTCCTCTAGACCTATCTCTTTCCTTGATGTCTTCGAAGGAAAAGAGAAAAACATCCTCAGAAACCTCCCTAGTCTCCACTTCCTTCTCAATCCGCCAGGCATTTGTCATTGTGGCCTTAAAGGCTCCTTTTGTGAAAAGCTTTCCTGGTCAACAAACGCCCCAATAGCCCACTTCTCATCTTTGCTCGACCTCTCCTACCATTTCATCAGTCATCCCAACCACGTCTAGACAATCTTATCCATAACGGAAAACTTTAACCCCACCGTAATACGACAACAATCAACAGGAAAAATCTAAATTCTCACACAACATGGAGAGAAACACACCTCTCAATGGGAAACCTTGGGAGAGAAAATTCTTCATGTTGGCTAATTCTAAAATTCAAGGCATATTAGTAGAAATATCTCTTGTTAATTGTTTTATTTATTAAAATATTGAAAGCGTTTGAATTGTAATGAAAACATTATAATAAATGAAATTTAGTAAGTGAAAACCTTAAAACAAAATTAGTTCAAAATTAGTTAAAAACAATGAGTCAAGTAACATGATAGTACAATGGGGAATATTAGTTTTCTTATTTTGCCCTTAAAATTTTAACTGACATATTGATAGTCTCTGAGTTTTTGAAAAGTACCGCTATAACAAAATTGGTCAAAACATGACTAAGAATATCAATTTTCTTATTTTGACCTATAAATTTTTAACTGACATATTAATAATCCTTGACTTGTTCAAAAGAGGTCTGTAATAAAAATGTTTAATACTTTGACAAGATTCATCACTTGAGGTGCACATGATTAGTAACGAGGGAGGAAAAAAAAAAAAAAAAGAGACAATTGTTATTTTTAAGGATCAAGAGTGTTATTAAGCCTGGTAAAATTTAGGGGCGTAATTGTAACATTGCCTTTCCTCTTTGCCTCACTTGTGGACGACCGATTTACAAAAGAATGAAACGCCGGCGAGTTTAAAACGAGTCAAAGAGTTTCTGTGATCGATGTTTTCCACTTCAAAGAAGGGCTCAAAACCCAAGTCTTCCAGTTCTTCAAATTCTTCGCTCAAAATCAAATCAATGTTTCCTTGGGAACCACCCGCTGATTTATTTCCCTCCAAGGACAACCTCTTCAGGCACGTCACCGCCATGGCGATCGCCGCCTCTGTCTTCTTAAGCTGCAACGTCTTCTTCTCCACTCCCCAACTAAACCCCTTCTGCGATAGCGCCTTGAACGCCTCGGATTTTCTCTCTGGTGGGTCTTTTATTTTCTCTCTACTTCCTTCTCCAAAAAAACGCGGGAAAATACTAGAAATTTGCTCTTTTTTTTTTTTTTTTTTGCCCTTTTGTGAATTTGTGAATCAAAATTCATAGGGGTCTCTATAACTTGTTCTGTTCTTTTGAATGTTGTTATAGAACGTTTTGCGTGAAAGTGATTCTTACTTTGTGATAGTGAAGCCCGGTTGAGTAAGATAGTCAGCTATTGGACATAGATCACCTGTGGGCAAAATTCATGTGTTTGGACATCATAAACAGTGGTGAAATTCATGATCTTTCATGTCACAGCTCAGAAATAGGCATGATAATCGTTGAATAGGAAAACGATCCATGTTATGGGGAAAAATCATAAAACATCACAAAACTAAAATAATTTGTTGGGGGTAAAAGAGGTGGGAACATACGGTAGCTCGGTTTTACAAATTCGACTGAATTTTCACACGTTAATTCAGGGCATTTATGAGAAAATTTTTCATGATATGTATTATTGCTCGATTGAATAGCCATAGTTTGAGCATTACGTGTATTTCTCATGCTGATGTTGCATTATTACAGATAATTGTGAACCTTGCCCAAATAATGGGCAATGTTATTAGGGCAAGTTGGAGTGTGTTCGCGGCTATAGGAAGCACTGAAATTTATGTGTTGAAGATGGGGATATTAATCAAACCACTAAGAAACTTGTGGGTTTCAAGAACCTTGTTCATTCTGGTAGATTGATATTCTTGAACGCAAAAAACTCCTTTTTCTTGACTTGTGTTTTTCTAATGCAACCTTGCATCTACTATGAATGCAGTCGCAGTTGGCACAACAGACTCTTTGCAAATCTTATGCTCAATATTTGTGTGGTGGAACTGGGACGATCTGGGTTTGTTACTTTTGAAACTCGCTGTGTTGATGTTTATGTTCTGATTTTTAATGCAAGAATGCTAGAGTTGTCTTTGCTGACCTTTTCGTATCTGAATAAATGTTTTAGGTTCAGGAGGATGATATCTGGAGTGTCTTAGACGGGGACAAGTTGACGAAACATGTTGGCTCAGACAATGCCATAAGGCAATGGAGACCATTGGTAAAGTATTAGAGACTAGGACAAATTCTCAGGGGTATGTTATCTGATTTTCGAGCCTGGGATTTGAGAAAAGCAGCATTTTCTCTGGTGGGAATTAGGATATACTTTGACTCTATCACTCTTTCATCTGTTTTTTAATATGTGTACAGGGTCGGAGAGTTGAAGTGTCCAGATGTTCTTGCAGAAAGTTACAAACCGTTTTCTTGTCGTGTGCATCATTGGGTCTCCAACAATCTGCTAGTGATTTTGCCAGTTTGTGTACTGGCACTGCACTTGAAAAGGCCTTTAATGTGTTTGCGTTTAACACTTTGACACTTGCTAATGGTGTAGACATGCAGATTGTGGTATTGATATTGCTAATTTGGAAGGTCCACGAGAGGTTATATCGATCAAAAAGAGTCGACGAGCTTTATGAACAGGTATTAAAGCCACTTGTACTATAACTCATTTGGTTACTTCCTCTGGTTCATGTTCTTTTGGAGTTCACGATCCTCCATATAGCTATTAATGATAGATCTCTAATGGTGTATAAATGTGACTGATTTCAAGGGTCTATAAGAAAAATGGTTAAATTAGGCTGGTCAATGTAAAGCTGAATTATATCAGTTTGTTAGTTCACTGGAATCTAGTTTTTTTTTCGTGCTCCTCAGTGTTGATTAATCATGTTCCCTCTTAAACTTCAATGTGGGCTGGAGCTTGTGGCTTGTCTTTAGAGTACTAGCCTTAGTTTGACTGAATTCTGAAGTAAAGTATAGTACTGCAGAATTTTAGATGTCATTTTGTGTGCATTTTCACCTTGAGAATGATGTTTGTATGTACCAAAAACTTCATTTATCATCTACAAGGGAAAAATAGCTTGTATTCCTGTTTAGGTTGGACGTGTCCATATTTTTTTATTTGAATGCTTCATTCCCATTTGATAGGTTTTGACAATTTTCTAGGTCTGTGAAATACTTGAAGAGAATGTGTTGACGTCAAAGGGAAGACATGGAGAACTTGAACCATGGGTTGTTGTCTCTAGGTTGCAGGCTCATCTTCTTTCGCCAAAAGAGAGGAAGAAACCTGCATTATGGAAAAAGGTATTATGCTTTGTTCTCTATCATTGGATCTTATTATAGCTTCAATGATTGACTGATTTCTTCTACTTTTGGTGTGCATCATCCTTTTGATACATCCGGAGTGACAAAAGCAATATCTTAGTGGAGCTCAAATTGCTTTGTCAGATGAACAAAGTTGATGTGCAAACGTATGTGTTTCAAAATGCTCACGTTGAAGAATTGAGCTACTTGGAATTTAGTGTAAACTTAAAATCAATTATTTTTCTTTTAATTCACTGCCTTTTTGTAAGTTGGAAATTTCTCGAGCTGTGCCCTTTATCATCTGCTGAGAGTGGTGCATAACCATTGCTTGATTGTTCTATGATAATGCAACAACAGTAACGTTGACCCTTCTCTGTTCTCCTCTTGCTTTGGTTGCTTGACTGCTCCACTTCAGCATGTTGATGGCTCACTACTCTTGTTTCATAGTTGATCTCTGTTGTTTCCTGCCCTCTTTGTCTATGCTTGATCGGAGATCATTGAGAGCATATACATATAAATGTACATACTTTAATGAGAAACTAATAAAATATTGTTGGAGTAGACAAATACAACCAAGAGAATAAGACTTCAGATTTTGAAAAAGAACCAAGAACCATGCCCAATAGGGGGGGAAAAATAAAGTTAAATAAACTGAGCATATTGAATTTCATCATAAACTGCTCGGTTGTACATTAACTTTGGTGGAAACCCTGTTTGTTTGGATCCAGGAGTCGCTCTTTTCACAAGAACTGCTTCATTGTCCCATCGTAGTGGAAATGTATGATTCCAAAGTCTTTTTATACTTTGCCAACTTCCATAGCAATCTATTCTAACAGACAAGTTTCTAGTAACATCCGTTGTATATGCAGGTTGAGGAGTTAATTAAGGAAGATTCTCGTGTAGAATGTTATCCGAAGCTGGTAAAGGGTGAATCTAAAGTGGCGTGGGAATGGCAAGATAGGTAATACTAATGTGTTTGGGTCCCCTCTTTTTAAAAATGTAACATTCCACATTTCAGTATGAATACCACCGGGGTTTCGTCATTGTTATGACTTTAGTCTCTAAAAGAAGCAGATCGCATATGAAAAAATTTGCGAAAGTTCTTGGAAAACAAAGTTAGTTTAGCTGCCAACACCGCAGTTGAGTAGTATTTTGAATTTGATTGTACTTTTTCATGCTCATATGGCGTACCGATACAATATTCTCATTCACTTGTCTAAATTTTATTATCTGCATCACTTTCTTTTTTATAGAGTCAAAGTTTTTGCAGGATTTTGACGCCCTTTTTCTTTATATGCCTAATGCATTACGAGTTTATACACTCTTAGAAGAGTGGTTGTTTCAGAAATATACCTCCACTATAGCTTCAATTTTAAGGTATATTCCCACTAAACATTCTATACAGTTGAAGGATCATTGAGCTCTACAAGGATGAGGCAAAAGGGTGAGTCAAGTAAGCAGAAATCCCCAGCGAGCATGGTCTTAAATTCAGATCAGCACCTCGCCAGATTAAAGACTGGTAATTGCCAAGTTTGTTTTCTTTTTCTTTTTTCTTTTTCCTCGTAAAGGGTTTGTCATTAAATATTTTTCCCACTTAGGGTGCTCAGTGTTGGTAACATTTATACGGTGTTTGGGAAGTGGGTTCGAACTAAAAGCATTATAGTATATGAAAACTTTATATTATAGCATATTTTTGCTTTACACTGTAGTATGTGAGAGTTTTATACAGTTTGAGTTGAAACTGAGCTTACTAAACACCACATTAGGTAGTTAGGGTCATTCTTTCCGGTTTAGATTTATGTCCTCTCTGGTTAAATTTTAATTATTTCATTTGCTTGGCATAAATTGAAGCTCCAATATTTGTGGCATTTCTCAAAAAAAAAAAAAAAAAAGGCAGCCTACCAAAAAAAGTGAAAATCTAAAAACTCACCACCTTTCTTTCTATGTTTATTTTATTGCACTTCTTTTTCCCAGTTTGTTTGAATGTGTTTATGTAGTTAAAAATATTAGTATTGATTGGATCCGCATGCTTATGCAGAGACTAAGGGACTGCTTTTTTTATGTGGGGATATGTCTTTGTGCAATGGGGTACCTTCTGATGCCTGCTCTCTTTGTCTTTCATGTCTGATGTATGGAATTACGTTGTGTACCATATGCTTTTTCTGGTTCTAACAATTCCTCCATGGAGTTGTACTTTTCTATATTTGGCAGGACCGTTGTGGGGCTTGTAGTTACCTAGAAATAAGAATTTTGGTTTATATCTTTTTGTTTATTTGTTTTATGCGAATTGGGAAATAGTACTTAAACTTTTAATTTTTACAATTCTATATTTGAATTTAATAAAGTATTATATGGTGTATTAAAAAAAAACGATGGTGAGTATTAAAATTTAGATAGAAACAAATTTGTGGTACCCAAAGTTGCAATATTTGCCACAAATGAGCTTTTGCGACTTGTGCGGGTGTTTGTGTCTAAATTTTTATTATTATCATCTACTTGGATTTTTACAATGTTTTATTAAAATTATCGAGAAATTATAAGAAATATCAAATTTTTTAAACTATTAGTAGCAAAAATTAGATGTAATTCCTAAAAAAATAGATGTAATTTAATATACTAGTAAATGTCGTTTATTAATCCATTTGTGAAAATTAAATAATAACGTAAAAAAAATATTCTCAATTTTTCCTAAAAAAAACTCAATTGGACTTGGATTTTTTCTCCTCTCTTGCTCCTCTATCTCCCCTTATTTTCCAATCTACTCTCTTCCCTCGTTTCTCTGCAACTCCATTATCACGCGTGCTTGGACAACAATAGTGTTCTCGGACTCAATCTTGTTGTCGTCTTTGTTGTCGTGTTCCTCCTCAAACTCGTCTCAGTTGTAACGTCGTCGTCGCTGCTCCTTTCGAGGTTGAAGTTGTCGCTGTTGTAGAAGTCGAAGTTGACTTTGCCTCGTGATTTCATTGACTAGACCAAGCCTTCCATGGCATGATCTTCCACGTTGATGGCGATGTCGATGAAGAAGTGAGAGAGACGAGAGATGAAAGGCAAGAAAGACAGAGAGAGGGAGAGGAGAGAGGATAGAGAGAAGAAGAAGAAGAAGAAAAGAAAGAAAAAAAAAAAAAAACTAAGATTTGTTGTGAGAGTATTTAGGTTTGATTGAGAGTATTTTGGTTTATTCAATTATATAACTCAAGACATAACATTTGCTAACACCTTAAAATATTTAACATTTGTTAATAATAATTTTATAAAATTTGATATTTCTTACTTTATCCCTTAAATATATAGGTTATTTAAAAGAAAAAAAAAAGAAAAAAAGAAGAAGAAGAAGAATTCTACACAAGACTTAGATAAATAAACCATTCATAAATATCTATTTTTATATTTTTTAAAAAATTTATATAATATGTCACACTTTAAAACAATCTAATTATTTACGTCACAGAGGGGAAAAGTTCAAAATTTTTATCCCACAAATTTTTTTATATGCCATAAATTTTAGTCTTTTTCAAAAAACCAAAAAAAAAAACCCTCTCCTCTGTAATAGATAACCCCATCCCTCCCCTGATCCCCACTCTCTCTCTACTCATAGAAGTTGGAATGACAATAACGGTCAATTGTGAGAATGCTGAAGTTTTTTCTTTGTCTGTCCCTCTTGACGTCTCTCTTTCAGTCTCCGCGTGACGATCGTCGAAGCTCTAACGACTTCGAGATCACGATTCCGATCTGGAGGACAGCGTACAAATCTGAAAATCGCTCGACTTCATTCTTCGATCTCCTTTGCTTGATAGAGGACAGTGCAACAAGGAAACGTCAAAGCTCCGGAGACTCACAATTCGGTCTCCTCTAAAAGATGATGCATAAATCCGACCTCAGTCTCCTCAACGCAATGGAGGATGGCGCAACGACCTTCGACATCTATCTTCCGGTGGAGATTGCTAGCAGCAATGGAGATATGTTTTTGTTTGTTTGTTCTTGTTGTTGTGTTTGTTTTTTTATTCTCTTTTTCTTTCTCTTTTCTTTTTCTCTCACTATCCGAGACTCTTTTTCTTTTTCTCTTCTTTTTCTCCCTCTATCCTAAACGCCGGCTAGAATAGAGTGAGAAAAAAAAAAAAAAAAGAGAGAAAGAAAAAGAGAGGGAAAAAAGGTCATGTTGAGACATTTTTGATGTCTTGCCTCGAAGACGAAAAATATTTTCCAGTGGAATGTGTCGAGGAGGGACACTAAAATATTCCCAGCGGACACTAGAAAACGTTTTGAAGGGACGCATAATATGTCCTTAAAAAGGCAAAAAAAATCCTAAAAAACACACAAAAATATCTTCGAGGGATAAAAAAGTAAAAATAGGCACTCAAATATAACCTTTTAATTTGTGATATAAAAATTTTTAATATTTTATAACATAAATAAAAATTAAATTTTAAAAGGTAATATTTATGTAAATTTTTTCCCATCTTATTGTAATAAAATTTTGACTTGATGGAAAATACAAGACACTAGGGATATAAAATCGGTAGAAGATTAAATAAATATATCTTGAGTTGACAAGTTATCAAATGAAGTGGGTCCCATGAAGTGGGATGGGAGCTACCCATCCGAGAGGGCGGATCTATGCCGAACAGCGTCACTCATGGAAGAACGACGGAACGTTCGGATCTATGCCAAGTGTTAGGTAAGTCAATACTATGTCCTTAATGACAAACCATCCGTCAATACTGTTTCCTTTTTTTTTTTTTAATTATAAGAAAATACTTTTGCTTTTTGTCAAGCAAGAAAAGTCACCCTGTTAGTAGCATGACTGTCTAATCCTACTCAACAATTTCTATATATTTTAACAAAGGTGTGGACAGTGTTACCCCCAATTTTCTAATTTTCTAGAATGTTAGAATATTTTTTTCCTCATATATTATAATATTTTTAGGTTTAACTTACGGTCTCAACTAGTTGTCGGATGCCCTATAAACTCTTATATCACTAGTGTTCTGGGTTAAGTGATTAACGTTGAAGTTCAGACGTTACTAATGGGGTGGTTAAAGTTGCAGCTTATAGTGTCGGCAATGGATTGAGGCGGTAGAAAGGTCACATAACTCAACTGTCAACGCTTTATTATTATGTTTTTATGGTGGCTTTTGAGTTTTGATCAAATGCCTCAAAATTAAGTCAAATCACTTGTCATAAGTAGGACTTTTAGATAAGAAGCATAGGGTGCGATGTCTTGGTCACGCATTCAATGAAATGAAGAAGCTCGATGGAATGGCCTGTGTGGCCCATTGGCAATTGTTGGGATTATCATTGTTGAAAAAAAATAACAAATATATATATATATATATATGGAGATATGGGTTCTTTATTCCAATAATACAAGTTTGTAAGGTCGTTATTCAATATGCAATTCAGAGTTTTCACACTGATAAATGACCCTATCTATGCATACTGTTTCCTTAGAATACAAATTAATTTCTCAGCTTAATAGCTTTTAATACCACTCTTAAATAATTTCAAATTTTCTCACCATGGATCTCAATATCCATGTTTCTTTAAGCTTAAACATCTCGGCGCACTACCAATATATTAATCTTTAGCTAGAATGTTTCTTTAGATATTGAGAAAATAACATCTTGGTATCTTGTATTTTACAAAACTATCGCAAACTTAATGTTTAGATAATATTAATTGGTCTTTTGACATTTCAGCTATAACTGGACTTTTAAGTTTAAAAATTATAGCGTAAAAGAGCTTTATACTGTAGCTACTTTTTACTTTTTAATTATAGCGTAAAAGTTCTAACTATAATATTTATAGTTAGAACTGATGAGTTGAAACTTAAGTGCCAAAAGGACACTAAATTGGTTTATGTGCCTTAAAAAAAATATCCTCTAAGTACCTTATGCTCGTTTTGTAGAACTTAAAATGTTTTTATGCCATTTTAAATAAAAACTATTAATTAAGGCCTTTTTCTTTTAATACATAAAATTTTGATAATTATAAACATAATCAAGAAACAAAAAAGTTTTAGCCCATTTGGTTCATATGTTGGAACCGAAACTTTGAAAAGAAGTATAATTCCCATGAGAGAAAACAATGACAAAAAGGTTTGAATTGTAGTTCAAATCTATAAAACAAATGGGGACAGTGTGTTTGGATTACACCCAAATTCTTAACAAGAGTAATTTAATATTAGAAGGGTATTGGAAACATGATTAGAATTACAAAAGTGTGCTTCAAACTATTTTTGTTACATTATTTTCTATTATAAAATATGAAACAAAAGTGTAATTCAAACCAATTTAGTTTTTTTTCCCCTCTCTGTCCATAGCTCAATAGGGGTAACATTAAAACTGAAAATTCGAATTTGAGTTGTGCAGGTATATGGAGAAGCTTTTAAATTCTACCAAAAAAATATTACATAACAAGTTTTAGGATAGATATGGTGTTTGAATGAGTAGTTCAAACTATTAGTTTAAATTACAAACAATATAAAGCTACATGCTATAATAAAAAGCTATAGTATAAAAGCTCTTATATGTAATAATTTTTAAATATAAATTTATTGTTTAAACTATTTTTTCAAATACCTAGAAGACTTCCAATATGATCAGTTAAAAAGAGGTCTTCATGTTGAAATTTATCAAAGAACAGATGATGGTCCAATGGTAATATGGAGAGTTTGTGGATTTTGCTGCTTAGATGCCTTTCATTTTATCATTTCTTACAGCCGATAGAATATTAATGTGGCGTTAAATCATGGATGCGGTTACCTACAAACAATTTTAAACCGATCAAATTATTCAAAATCTAAACGTTACTCCTCTATTTCAATTTCACACTATTTAAACTTTTTTTTAACAATAAATACTATTTTTATTCTAGTTTTCCTACATAAATCATAATTTTTCAAACACCAGTTCTTATTTTAAACTTGATGTGGTGTTTTATATTCTCATTTTAAATTTTTATACTTCAAATGCTAGTTCAAAACCACTGTTTAAACTACATAGTTTAAAACTATCAGTTTAAACCATAAAGTTCAAAATCACATCATTCTAAGCATGCTTACAATCAAATCCTAAAATCTTTACTTCATTATTCTGATTGACTATTTTCCAAACGAATTATACAAAATAGCAAAAAATCAAAAATAAAAAATAAATATTACACTTTACTCATGTACATTTAGAGTTGCAACAATGGGCCGGCCCGAGCCCGTTCTGCTACAGTAATGGGTCGGGCCGGCTCGACTTGACACTGTTCACGGCCCGACCCATAAATATTGATGGGCTGGGCTGGGCCAATATATGTTGGCCCATGGGCCGGCCCGGCATGGCCCATGGAAAATCATAGGCTAGGCCGGGGCAACCTGGACCTAGGCCGGGCCGGCCCATAATGGGCCGACACATCCGGGCCCACAATGAACAAAAATTTTTATGTTTTTTTTTTTGTAATTTTGTAAACATCTTATGTATAATTATACTAATTGTACTCTTTTTTTCTTACCAAGTTTTGTCCCACTGGGTTTTTCTTAGAAAGGTTTTTAATGAGGCAATCGTAAATAAAATATCCCTTTTTATATTTCCCTTGACTATTCAAACTTTTATATTTGTTAACTTATTTAAAAATTCAAAAATAATAAATAAAAATAAAAATTTTAAAAATTACATGCTTAGATGGGCTGCCCATTTAAACCCATGATGGGTCAAAATGGGCCGGCTCATTTACGGCCCACGGCATAGCCCGACATGGCCCATGTAAAATTGACCCGTAGGTCGGGCCGGGTCAATGTAATTTTAATATGGCCGGCCGAGCAGGCCTTGCCCGTGGCCCGCGTGGGCTTAAGGAGAACAGGCTAGGCCGGCCCGTTCTTGCATCACTAGATATATTGGTCGCTTTCTAGTTTTCATTTTTGTTCGCTATAAAAGTTGATGGATTTGTTCCACCAAATATGTTTTATGATTTTCCTTTACATCAAAATTGTCCCCTCTCAACATCAATGATGTACTTGAATTATATTTTCAGAAAAAGTAAATTAATAATAAGGTATTGCACTTTTTATTTCTTGATTTAACTCGTATTTGCTATTGTTAGAAAGGCAATGTTTCCAAAATTCACTTTAGTTTTAAAACAGATTGACAAAAAGAATACTACCCTATTTTTTAGAAAGAGAGAAAGCGATTGTTTCTTTATTTATCTCACATTAACACTAGTTTTTATGAATTAGTGAAAAGTTAATTATTCCCTTAAAAAAGATGATTATTTTTGAGATTTTCATGAAAATTGTGCAATTTTTTATGATTTCTTAAACCACATTTTTAGTTCCAACATTAAAATTTTTAAATTTGACCACAAAAACAATATTTATCTCACATTACCTCCTACAACTTAAAATAACACGAAACTCTCCCTTAAACCTATAATTTATCATGTATTACATAAAATCGAGACAAATAGAAGTGCAATGCTCATATTTAAGTTCATAGAATTCAAAACCACCTCACTCGATACACTTTTAAACGTCAGTTTAAGTCAGCTTTATGGCTTCAAGTTTCATGAACCCAAAAACATATAGTTCCCTTAATACATATATACGATGGTTTTAAACAAAGCAGTATTGGTAGGGTATGTTTTTATACCCTAATGTAGAAAATCACCTTAAAATTATATTTTCTTTGATAATTATATGAAAGATTATAATCTTAAAATTTTATGAAAGATTAGGTCTCCTACGGGCAAGAGTAGTGTAGCCCTGGTGTTTGTCGGCGGATTATTCAACATGTATATAGTATAACAAACATTTATTCGAAAGACCAAAGTCGAAGCGCTACCGTTTCCCCTTTTACTCGTTTTTTGCCGGTCAAAAAATCATGTCTGTGCCACTAAACGATCTACAGCCAAATTGCCAAAATATACTTTATTGCTTTAATTTACCGACTTTTTATTGGTTTATATATTATTTATTAATTAACGCGTTCTTTCTCTCACTTTGTCTCTCCTCTCTCTATATCCTTCAGTCTCTTCTCTTTCTCACTAGCAGTCCACTAGCTGGCTGAGTTTTTGTGGGGATCTCGAGGGACTTGAGTAGAGAAAGAAAGCTTCAAACATCAACAACCCATTACTCTCTCTCTCTTCCTCTTTTTCAGGTGAGCTTCTATGTCATCCTTGTTTCTTTCTAGTTTCTTTCCAACTTTGTTTCGTTTTATTTATGTTTTCCTATAATGTCGGTTTTTTTTTTGTTGCTTTATTGTTCGAATCTGGTTCTCACGAGATCAATATGTGATGAACTAGCTTTTTGTTGTGTGGATCTTTTAGTTGTTTTCTGTTTTGATTTTGCGAGTTGTAATTCTGGGTTTGTTTTATCTTCACTTGTTCTAGCTTAATCATGCGAGATCAGTCCTGATATTTTCGTCTTTTTTGTTAATATTTTGGATTTAAATGTTCTGAAGTGAGTGAACTTTTTTGAACTCTTAAGGTCCTGGATTTATTTGAATAAAGAAAAAAAGTGTTAACAGTTGATCTTGATATGTTGTAAGTCGGTGGTAATGTGGATTTTTATTTTTATTGTTATTTTTTGAATCGTTGCATTTTAAATGATTAAATCTTACTTCTAAGTCGAGTAAAAAAAAAGAAGCCAAAGTAGCTTTTTAGCTGATTTAAATTGATATATAAGTATGCATGTTATCTATTAAAAGCATTTTGTAGGACTTTGGTGCAAACTTAGCTAAATCTGCTTTTTTTTTCCCCTCTAATTTAAACTATAAGACACTATGGAATATTGATTGATTAACTTCTATGTAATTCCACTATATAACTTATATGAAGATTAGGAAATAGAAGAATTTTTATGTCTGACAGTTGAATAGATATGGATGATGTAGACTTCAGATTTTTTTTTTAAAGAAAGAAAAAAAGAAAAAAAATCTTGTGTAGCATTATTTTTAATTTGCCTATCTCATAGGAAGAGTAGCATTAAAATTTGTCCTTTGCTTCTGCGATCCATATGCATAAAAAGTTCAGTTTCCCTTCAATAAGTTATATATTATGAGTGTTTTTTTCCCTTTATTTTCTGGGTAGTTTATGGAATTTTTGTTTAGTGATTGGTATCAATTTTTCAAGTTTTCAACTATTGATCATCTGTTGCAAGTCAACTGGATTTTAACTTTACTCCTTTATGGTTTGAGAGAACCATCCAACAAGATCATGGGCTCCAAGCACGCTTCGCCAGGAAGCAAGCGAAGCCCGTTGTCTATATTTGTTGTTCTGGGTCTATGCTGTTTCTTTTACCTTCTTGGAGCATGGCAAAAGAGCGGGTTCGGAAAAGGAGATAGCATAGCATTTGAAATAACCAAGCAGGCCGATTGCAATATCATTAGCGATTTGGACTTTGAGAGTCATCACAATGATGCTGGGATTATTGCACCTTCTGAACCGAAAACAAAATTTTTCAAGCCTTGTGATGTTCGGTATACCGATTATACTCCTTGCCAAGAACAAGACCGAGCAATGAAATTCCCAAGGGAGAATATGATATACAGGGAGAGGCACTGTCCCCAAGAAGAGGAAAAACTGCATTGCCTTATTCCTGCACCTGAAGGGTATACTACTCCGTTCCAATGGCCTAAAAGTCGGGACTATGTCTACTATGCGAATGTTCCGTATAAGCATTTGACGGTTGAGAAGGCAAACCAGAATTGGGTGCAGTTCCGGGGAAATGTGTTTAAATTTCCAGGTGGAGGAACGATGTTCCCCCAAGGTGCGGACGCATATATTGATGAACTTGCATCGGTTATTCCAATTGCAGATGGATCGGTCAGAACAGCATTGGATACTGGCTGTGGGGTATGTCAACTGTTTAACATTCGTCTTCTCTAATCGTTAAATTGTCCTTAATCATGCGCATATCTCTAACTATGTATACATGATGTGTGACTTTTGCGTTTTGTGTGCAATCTATTTATATAATATATTCTAAAGAAATACTTAAGGTAGTTCAAGATAATGAATCTCAACGACTTTCCTATTGTTTGATGATGCTTAAACCCATTTTTGTAAACACATGTTTAACGATAGCAATATCTTACTGTTAATTGCAATTATGATTATTTTCATTTGCTCATTGTTTGTTGGATTAATGATACCAAACATCGTATAGGTTGCAAGCTGGGGTGCATACTTGGCGAAGAGAAATGTTTTGGCCATGTCTTTTGCGCCACGCGACAATCATGAAGCACAAGTACAGTTTGCTTTGGAGCGAGGTGTACCTGCAATTGTTGGTGTTCTTGGAACAATCCGTCTTCCATACCCATCAAGGGCCTTTGATATGGCTCAGTGCTCCCGATGTCTAATTCCATGGTCCGCAAACAGTAAGTAATTCAAAAAAAAAAAAATTCAAGGAATTAGATTTTGATTTCTAAAGTTTATGAAAGATGTAATTTACTCCTTCATATTTCATAAATGCAACAATATTTGAAGTTTTACCCATTGCCAGTGCAAAAACGTAAAGCCGCATGAAATTTTTAGAAATTCTTCTAATTGACTGTAATGAGCAAAATTTATTTATATCTATAAAAACTGAAAATCCTAAAAGGTATGGAGGAAATTTGTACTTCGTTTGTTCATGTATATTTGCATCAGCTCTTTTAAGTATTGAGATATTAGGTCTAC
This sequence comes from Artocarpus hirsutus, assembly GCA_946598075.1. Taxonomy (NCBI): domain Eukaryota; kingdom Viridiplantae; phylum Streptophyta; class Magnoliopsida; order Rosales; family Moraceae; genus Artocarpus; species Artocarpus hirsutus. The sequence goes on from CAMOHE010046813.1 coordinate 26,689, forward strand.
TAAACTAACTTGCTGATTGGATGAATGGTGAAAGGTTATTGCAGTATTTTAGCTCATGTAAATGTGAATATATCCGGGATTCTATGTGGCGCTTTAGTTGTTATAGCTTGCATGTCCTTCTTTTATTGAAGACTTCTCTTCAAGACTTGTGACGAAAGTTCAGTTGTTAGACCTGTTTTCTCCTGCCTTCATTTTTCTTTTCACGACTACAACTTAGGCGATATCTTTTGTATCATTATATTGTATTAGATTTGACATAAGATGTTAGGACTTGTGCTATATCCAAATGAAGTCCCTGCAGTATGTGGAATTATTGCTTTTATTCATATTCATATCAATTTTTGGATTCAGACGGCATGTATCTGATGGAAGTTGATCGAGTTCTTAGACCTGGTGGATATTGGATCTTGTCTGGCCCTCCAATTAATTGGAAGACCTATTACAAAACTTGGAAGAGGACTAAGGAGGATGTTAGGGCAGAGCAGAAGAAGATTGAAGAAATTGCTGAATCTCTTTGTTGGGAGAAATTGTATGAGAAGGGAGATATTGCTATCTTTAGGAAAAAAATAAATGCGAAATCCTGCCAGATAAAGTCTTCAGACATGTGTAAAACAAACGACTCTGATGACGTCTGGTAAGTTCCTTTGCGCACCATGCTTTTGCGTTGTACTATTATTCCCGTAATTCATTGTTAGAGATTAGAGGTTTAAAACATTATTTGACATGTAGTTGGTACCTAATCTACATCTGAATACATATCGATCCATGTTCAGAAACAAAGAAACAGGATAATGTAGAGATTTTTGTGATAATAAATTTGTTTGATGGCAAACCAGATAATGACCTTTAGCTGTGTAGAAGATACGACTTTTCGTTTACTTGCCACTCTTTCATAGTTTCATGTGGGTGTTTGGTTAGGTACAAAGAAATGGAGGCATGTGTAACTCCTATGCCGAACGTAACCAGTGCGAATGAAGTAGCAGGAGGAGAATTGAAGAAGTTCCCAGCTAGACTCTATGCTGTTCCTCCTCGAATAGCTAAGGGACTTGTATCTGGGGTTACAGTCGAATCCTACGAAGAGGACAACATACTTTGGAGAAAGCACGTAGATGCTTACAAGAGGATTAATAAGATGGTTGGCACCTCAAGGTACCGGAATATCATGGATATGAATTCAGGCCTTGGAGGATTTGCAGCTGCTCTTGAAACGGGAAAATCTTGGGTGATGAATGTTGTGCCTACAGTTGCGGATAACACTTTAGGTGTTATTTACGAGAGAGGTCTAATTGGCATACACCATGATTGGTATGTCCCCTAGAATCTTCGACTTCTTGTCACTATTCGAATTCAATCTAATCATGCAAGTTTCAGGGATAAAAGCCCAAAAGAAAAGAACCTAAGCCAAAGAAAAGAACCTAACTGTGCTTGCACACTGTAATGAACATGGATTGCGGGAAAACTCCACATCCGCCTCCCGTCACACACACACACAAAATATATATATATATATATATATATATATATGTATGTATGTCTAAAATATAAAAAATAAATAAATAACAAAGAAAGAAAAGAGCCTCATAAGGGTCCTGAATTATTCTGGAAAGTTTTCACGTTTTTCTCATTACTGCCAAGGAGAAATTTAAGTGCTGAATGGTTTTTGTAGCTACTTGCCACACAAATATACCGCTGAAACAGAGAAAGCTCTGATTAGGAATCTAAAGATGCATTTATTCTTGTCATCTGTCAGGTGTGAAGGCTTTTCTACTTACCCAAGAACATATGATCTTATCCATGGTAATGGTGTATTCAGCTTATACCGGGACAAGTAGGATTCTATCTCCTTCTTCTCAGTGCCATATGTCACATATTTGGTTTGCACCACATTCTATTCTTTTCAAAGAAGAAACAGAATACTTGACATTTCAAAGATTTAATACCCATGTTCTTCTAAAATCTTTATTTTTCTCGAGTCTACGGATTATGTATATTTGTGCAAAAATGATTTATGGTTTTCCACGATGACAAAGTTTTCCAACATGCTGCGAGTGTTGCACGTCCTTTGGAAAGACAAACTGTTTATGACTCCGTTTACTTACCAATAATGAGTTGCGTTTTGTAGTTTGTGCTTCACTTCATGCCAGTTACGGTTAACAAATTATGTTAAATGGATATGCAGGTGTGAACTAGAAGACATTCTTCTCGAGATGGACCGCATCCTGCGTCCGGAAGGGTCAGTCCTTCTACGTGATGAGGTCGATGTCCTGAACAAGATTAAGAAGATCGCTGCCGGTATGAGATGGGACATTAAATTGTTGGATCATGAGGATGGCCCACTGGTTCCTGAGAAGATATTGGTTGCTGTGAAGCAGTATTGGGTTGGCACCAAAGGGAACAGCACATCTACTGATGATGAGTAAAAAAAAAAAAAGCAGGTCTATGTTTGGGCCTCAATGAAAGCCAAGGATATATATAACTTGAAAGAAAATGATGAAATCCCTTGTTAAGTGGAGGGGAACTAAGGTGTTTCTTGATCCCAAGAGATTGTTTCAATTTTTGTTTTGGAAGTGATGTAGAAAGCTTATGTAACATCTTGTTCTATTGATATCACAGGAAAATTGTGTAACAAGGATGATGAATAATTAGTTCAACAATGCCACACTGGTTATTTAGAGCATGCAATTGAGTTCAAAAAGATATTTCCTTTGATCAATGTCAATTTCTAGCTTTCCCTCCTTGTAAAAAGAATTTTAAAAAAATAAAAAAAAAAAGGAATTTTCCTTGCTTTCTCGAAAGATGAATGCTATGCCCGTTTAGTTTTCCATCTTTATTCGCTGACTTCCCATTTTTTATTTTGGTCACTCGCTGATAAAAGACTCAACAATACGTCAAATTTCAAGCAATTCTAAGCAAAATCAATGACAAGGAAAACTGCAAATGGTCATACTCACGGTATAAAAAAACAGAAGATCCTCTAGCATTCTTCTACCAGAGTTGGATCCAAGATTTCATCCTCAATTTTTTTTTTTTTATTATTAAAAAAAACCTGCTAACCTAATTATGAGTGCATTCTGACCTATAATCGATCGGGTTAAACTTGAAACCTTCGGATGCGGTAGGCTTGGGTCGAGGCAAGTGCATTCGTCACAGGTTTAGGTTTAGATCCCTCAACCTGACCTCAACTTAATTTGATATGCATAAGCATATGATTTTATTAGTAGTATACAAGCATAAACATAAATTTAAATCTTAATAACAAACATAAAAGAGAAATTTTTAAGGTCTTTTTAGAAAAATAAAATAAAATAAGTAAATTCACTATCAAAAACTTATAAGGTCCTTTCTTTTAAAAGGAAAATAAAAGAAGTAAATTTCAAAACAAAAATTCATTAAATGGGTCAACGAGGAAGTCACCGGCTCACTTCCCGCGCAATAGGGCTAAGTTGCCTCGTCTCATCTACCCTTTGTGGCTAACTGGGTCATGGAACGACGATGGGTTTGGGCTTGTCCCCATCATGGCAGGGTTGCAGGGAGGCTAACCCACTCGTACCTGTCCCGTTATAATAAAAGAGCACGGTAGTTGCTCAAACTAGCATTCTCCTCTGCTCAACGGTTCTATTAGGTCTGAGTCAATCAAGCATGACTTTTGCCTATTAGGGTCAAGCTCAAATTGATCTTACTTTGGGCTAAAGTCCAAGCCTCATCACATTTAGCATCTTTAGTTTTGATTGTTGCAGCAAAAGAAGTCCAAGACGTATCTGAAAATGAAACTCCGTCGTAAACACGTGGTCGGAGATTTTCTATTAGCAAACACTGAAGAGTACAATCTATTTGAACTTTTTAGCAAGAATAATTTTGTAAGTTTTATACTGCCTTAAAATTTCGATTACCATTTTATTTATTTTTTAGTCTTTTTAGTAATGAAAATCTTATGTGGTTATTAATATATTGTTAATACGAATATATTGTTAGCACAAAATATTTGTTAGAATGAAATGGTGAAAAAAAAAAAAATTGTTTGATAGAGAGAGGAACAAAACAAGGAAAAAAGTATTTAAAAAGGACACGTTGTAAATTTACAACAACTAGATTATATAGGAGCCTTGAGGAAGAAAAAAAATGAAAGAGAAAAGTTAAAAAAATATGAATAAGAAAAAGTGACGAAAAGCAAAAAAAAAAAAAAAAATGGTCGGCAATTGTCAAATATTGGAGAATGCTTTAAAAGAGAATTTTTTTTCTCTTATATATGTATAGATTAATGGAGTTATGCAATTAAGTTGAAACCATCCTGAGCGAGAGAGGAGTGTCTACCTTCAATTTTGTTTTTTTTTTTTTCAGCAATAACAAAAATATTCTTGCAAATTTCACCTCAGCTCTCAAATTCCTTAAAAATTAGATATGTTTGTTGCCTTTAAGTAAGGTATAATTGCATGAATTATGGTTTCAACCATAGTCTAACAATAATTTCATACCTAATTTTAGTAAAAGATGTATCTGAATAAAAAAGAAAAAAAAATATAGTTGTGCAGCTAAGTAAAAGCAAATACGCAAATAAGAAATTCTGTGTAATTTTAGGATATAAAGTAAATTTAAAAGTCTCAAAGGGGGAGGATTTTAATGGACTCGAAATCTAAAGGATATTTTCGTTATTTCCAGAAATATAATATTGAATATTTACTTAAATACAAGAGGGGATTTCATAATTTTCCTTGTACTAATTTTATTTTACAAGATAAGCATTGCACAAGAGTAGTAAGAAAGAGCTTAACTCAAAGGTTGTTATTCTTTTATATATATATATATATATATATATATATATATATATGCATATATATAAAATAAGATACGGTGGTGAAAATGACCATTTTTAGAAACGGTTAATCAGTTATTGACTAATTTATGATCTATCGGTGTCTATCACTGATGATGGACCGATATTAGAAATAAATTAACTAAGAGAAATTACACTACATAATACAGTTTTAATTTCAATATGAATAAATAGTACATTTTTTAAAATATTTAACCATATAGCGTTTTTTTTGAATCAGAACATCTTTAATAAACACTAAATTTTCATTTTTATCCACTTACACTTTTTTTCCTAAATTACTTTATCTCTCTCTCTTCCCTCGACTTTACGGATTTCTCTCTCACCTCCCGCCCTTTCTTTTCTTGACAGTGACGAAGCAAAGGCACCGGAGGAGTGGTTCTACTGGAGTTGCGCAAAGGAGCAAAAGGGTCACAATGCCGACAAAGAGGGCGACTAGCCTTGCACCAGTGTTGGCGAAGCCAACGAGGACCATTGACGGTGTGAAGCGAGATCATGATTTCTACCATCGCAAAGTCAGATCGCGACTCCCTTGCCGCCGAAGCTCGAGCTCCAACTTTCGCCTCCTGCATTGTGAAGTAATTTGGAAGCAGCGCCGACAAAGAAGCTAGATCGAGCGACACCGGCGAAGTCTCCAGCACCTCAAGCGACTTTGGCGCTCCTTCTTACACGACTCCAGCGAAGTCTCTTGCATCTCATCTCGGGCAACTCCGGCACCTTCTCTTTGCGCGACTACAGCAACGATGCTCTCCCTCGCGCGACTCCAAAGAAGTCTCCTGCACTTCGGATGACTCCAGCGTCGCGTCCTCGCATGGCGACGGCAATAATGAAGACTAACTAGAACAAGGAGACTGTTTGCAGGGCATTTTTGGATTTTACATATATTTTTTAATATGTTTCGGTTATTAATTTCTAGTTGTAACAAATTGTGCTATAAATTTTTACTTTTTTTTCAGCTTGGCTTGTCTACCTCATTCTCTCATTAACTAATGTCAACTAATTGTTCATCGATCCGTCAATCAGAGGCCCTATTAAATCAGTGGTAAATCAATACTAGTCTATTAGAGATTAGCTCATTGATATATGACTGATTGACCATTGTAAAAACCCATTAAAACGAAGGTTTGTAACTAAAAAAAATGTTATTGGTTAGAAGAGATAAGCCAATCGGAAATCCGCCTAACCTAAATTTACCCAATTTACCTAAACCGTGGAGAAAACACTAACAACAATTACCTTTTTTTTTTTTTTTTTTTTGAAAAACAACACTACGATTACAAGCAACTATGCTTTTTTGTTCTTAATTTCTGTTTGTTTGTTTTTTGTATTTCAATCAACCGCTCTCTAATCTAAATAATTAGAATTCTGAACAGACAAGGGGTGAAGATCAGTCTTCATGTACTATTGTTCTCTGAAGACAAAAAAAAAAGAGGAAAAAAATAAGCATTGACATTAAAGAGACCAATTGTTTATTGGGGCAATTCAAAATTTCATGCTTTGCATAAAAAATAAATAAATAAATAATAAAAAATCATGATTCCACGCATGTGCTATAGCACTATCACATCTCGACAATTACGAACCACAGCCATTTACTTGGGTGTCCATTCCCATTGACCCACGTAGCGATTTTTCACCATTCCCTCAAAACCGACATTTTCTATCCCAACAACAATTTGAAGTGTATTTAATGCAAACTATAGTCAACAATTTAAGTCGTAAATTACTCTTTCCACAAAGTAAAGCGACGGAAATTGTGGGATTTGGTTCATTGCATCCGCTTGAAATACATGCGACGCTAATGTCTCGTAAGGTGCGCTTATAATCAAGTAAACTTGGTTCAATATATGGTATTGTCATTAGAAACTAATTAGCATCACTCAATCGTTACAACGTGCTGATTAGTTTCACTTGACATGTACCAAAAATGAACACGAGTGATCTCTCCACGCACTGCAAGAAAATAGACTTTTTGCTACCTAAAATCTGGTAGCAAAAACCTCTATTTTTAGTAGCAAAAGATTTTCGCTATAAAAGAATCATGGTAGCTCCGCTAATAGAAAGTTTTTGCTGTCAAAATTTGGTTGGTAGCAAAACATGCTGCTATTAAAAGTTGGTGTCCAAAACTGAAAATAGACAATGCATATTGTTTTGCTACCAAATTTTGGTAGCTAAAATATTTTGATAGCAAAAAAGATTTAACTACCAAAATTTTAGTATCAAGATGTTTTCGCTACCACATACTTTGGCAGCAGAACATTTTACCTACCAAAATATTTGGTCTCGAATATCTTTGGTAGTTAAAACCTTGAGTATTGGCTACCAGATTTTTGGTACCAAAATATTTAATAGCAGTATGTTTTTGTAACAAATGTTTTTGGTAGTAGATACTTATTTGTTGTCCAAAGACATGAATTTGCTACTAAAGTTTGGCAGCAAAAGATTTTAGCTATTAATTAGTTCACAGCGAAATCTTAAATCATTTGGTAGCAGAAAACGACCTTTAAAAGCATAAAAACAATATTTAAAATGACAAATTTAATGGACAAAATATCTCATATGTTGATGCCTCCAAATATTTTAGTACAATTAACAATTAATAATCTTCCAATATCATACTCCAACTATACCTAATTAATAATCTTCCAATATCATACTCCAACTATACCTACTAGTATAAGTAGAAATAACATCCTCTATCCTATTAGGTATTCAACTCTTCAACTTTGTATTGAAGGCAGACAACTTTGAAAACCTATGAAGGTCTCAGTTCCATAATATATGATTATAGCCATTATTATGTTCTTCAAATTGAAGGTTTTTTTTTTTTCCGTTAAGAAAACAGTTTTTTTTTTTTTTTTTTAAGATAAAGAGGTATAAATTGCCTTTTTGAATGTACTTTTAAAATAAATGATCACAACTTTATGAATCAGGCAAATGACCGTATATCAGTAATAAATTAGAGTTTATTTTATTAAACTTGTCGGGTTTATCAGTGATAAACTTAAATTTATCAAGTTCAACACTGTTAAATTCGAGAAATTTATTAGATAAATTCAATTTATCATTGATAATCGATCATTTATCTAATTTATAAAAAATATGATCATTTATTTTAAAAAGGCCTTAAAAAAGACCACCATCTTAATTTTTCTTTTTTTTTTTTTTATTCCCCACATGTTACTAGTTTTATCTTGATTATTATTTTGAGGCTGCTAGCTTTCTACCACGTGTTTCCTCAATAGTGTAGAGCTTGACACTCGGAGACAATATCAGAGTTGAAATCGAGAGAACTGATTGTTTAAATTCTAAGAATTACGGGAATATTCTCCAAAAGCTTTCCATTTTTAAACCTAAATAGAAGATAAAAAATAGTTTCTGAGATAGCTAACAAGTTCAGTTTAATTTCGAATTATTTACATATTTATTTGTATTTGTAACATGGTAAAGTATAAAATTATAAATATGTCCTTGCTACCATTAATCAAACCCTAATGGCCATTTAGTTTACGTGTTTGAATAAGAAGTTTGAATGAAAAATTCAAACTTTTGTGATAAGAAAAAAATGGACGAAGCACAAAAATGTCTCTCTAAAGGAGCACATTTTCAAAACTGTTTTCTTAAAATGCTCTTTTTAAAACTATGATTTTAATTAAAAGGTGATTTACTAAAAATACAAGTTACCCTTTCTTATTTAATTAAAAAAAGATGATTTATTAAAAGTTTAAATTACCTCTCTTTCTTACTCTCTCGTGTGGTGAATTACTTAGGTCACAAACGCAGAACCTGCCAGGTGTCGGCACGAAATCTAGCAGGGAATTTAGCATATCCCAAAACGGAATTTGTCAAATTATCCTTTTTTTGTTTATTTTCAACAACAACTATACTGTGACATACAACTATTCCCTAATTTTCAAATAAAACTGAAAAAATATACAACACTAACAAAAATTATCAAATCAACTTATACATTTTCAGCACCAAAATAGTTCACCATGGCAATGCTAAAGCGAAACATGACTCGAAATTTGCATAATTCAGTTATAATACAACATAAAAGAAAACTCTTCGGTAGAAAAAGTAAACCTGATATCTAATTTAAATAATTTAGATGATTAAAGCATGTTCATAGTAGAACATTGACATTAGTTTTTTTTTTTTTTAAAGAGCCAAGAATATTTTAAATCCATAACAAAAAGGAAACATAAAAGAAAGCTTGAACTTTAAACATCTTGGCGGATGGCGGTGTTGCAAAAACCATATCTCCTTCACAGTTTGCAAAGACGTGACAACTTCTTGTTTAGTTTTGTGAGTCGAACACCACACATTGTTCTCTTAGACCCGTGGAATCTAGCCAAATCTCACTGTCCTTGACATTTGTGCAGATCCGATCTTCAGTATGGATCCAGATCTAGAACAGAGAAGGCGCTACGCCCACTAGAGATCATCGCCGCAGAGAGGGACGACTAGAATGAGTTAAAGAACGAAAGTAAAGGGGCAGATTTGATAAACAGTGTATATAAGAGGATGTTATCTGTAAATTTCTCGAAAAGAACTAAGCAAAAAGGCTTATATTTTAATTTATGAACCCAACAAAAGCTAATTAAGTTGTATTTGCTATTTTGCATCTTACACATGGTCAGTGTAGTCTTTGATCCATAGTGAAAGCCTACCACCATATTCTACGGCTCTCAAATTAATGACAAATTGCTCTTTATTTTATTTTTTATCCTCTTTAATTTCTGCATTTTTTTTACTGTTTATACACGATAGATCAATATTGGTGAGGTCATGCATGAGTTGATTGTTTTTGGTGATTTTAGTGTCAACAATTTTTATTTATTTTATTGTTAAACACCAATCTAAGACCTTTCTACATTGTCATGCCATCAGGAGAGACCATCAATACGCCAAAGTAGCTAGGAAAAACAGAAACGAGATGCATCAATAATTTTCTTCTTACAGATTAGAAAGAGACAAACTTGCGTGCTTCAGATGATTTCCTTTACAACTCTGGAGGAGCCAAACACTTTGTGACACGAAAAATGAAAAATTTGTTCTAGCAAATTCTATCAAGTATTTGGCGCTGTCACGCTTTGAATTTTCAGAGAATTGATGAGTTTTTTTCTGAACTTTCAATTTAAGCAAACACGTTGCATGACACCCTCCAAATTTGATGACAGTTTTATAATTCAAACATTAATGTATTTATACGTGCAATATTATATGCTTTTTTGTTATTTATATTCTTATATATTCTCTTCAAATGAGTGACATGACAAATTTTCGTCTAAATTTTAATAATCGTTGTCGATTTAGAAACCTTTTACAACACTTAAATTTAAAATATAATTTATCCAAGTTAAAAGTTCAAAAGAAGTTGCAAAATTTGAGGAAAAAAAAATCAAGGAACAAAAGTGCAAAAAGCCCATTCCAGTATGCAGATGGAATTCTGAATATGCACACACGTTTTGTGTTACCTTTATATCATTTTTTAGGGGACATAATTGTTTCAAATTTTAAATAACTTTCGAGTGCCTGATATACATATCCTCTCACCCACAATCATTTTCAACAGAGAACAGCCAAAAGCCATGTCATTGCAGGTTTCCAAATCTATGTGCTAGAAAGAAAGTGTATGCACTTACCTAGAAAAAGTGTTTGCCATTATTGGACCGAGAACAGTGACTTAGATTATTGAACAAACAGGTTTTCTGTCTTTTCTATGCCTGCCTCACAGTAGTATATGCCTTTTGGGACCCTTCAACTCCCAACCATGTGTGGTTCACAAATGAACAACCTACCTGGATCATCTACACACCACAACCAAATAGCTCCAACAGTTGGGTCATGTCATGGCACCCTGGGTTGCAAATCCCTCTCGGATAACAAATTTTTGGGTTTTCGATTGAGAGAATTCTGGCATTGGTCATGAGAAAAAAAAAAAAAAACCCCTTAAAAGCGCATCAGAATCATATCAAATTTAAAAAATTATGATAATTATAATAGAATTCAATGCACATAATTGTCTTTTAAATTGTGCGTTGATTGTGCATCAGTTTAATATTGAATTTTAAAATATGTATAAACTTACATGATTTAAGGACCGCAATTCATTTAACAGTACATATCGAATTTAGTACCATTTCAAATTGTGCTTAAATGTGTATTTTGGCAAATTATGCAGCATATTGGGAAAAAAAAAATTAAGACCTTAGTGGATGTTTATGAATTCTTATTTTCATTGGGTCATATGAGATTTTTATATAACCTATGTAGTCTTTTATAAAAATATGTATTTACTACAATAGGGTTTAACAAAACTATGCACCAACTATACTGTTTCTTACTGTAGAAGCCCCTTGTATGTGTGTTTAAGTTTTTTTTTTTTAGCTACTTAATGGTGAATAAAATCAGGGGCAGAGCTATATTGTCGAGAAGAGAGGAAGCCATCCTCCTTGAGCCCAATGACTCCTAATTTTATCCCTCTAAAAAGATATTTTCACTATTTGTTTTTTACCATTTACCCCCTAAAATCTTATAGATTGTGCGGGTAGAATTTTTTTTGAAAAATATTCCAATTATATTCTAAATTTTTTCTTTAAAACATACTCATATTTTAAACTTAAAACCTCAAATAAATCAACAATCATTTATAGTACAATGAAAACTCTGTAATTTTAGTTCAAAATTTTTATTTTATTACACCCTTTTGAAAAATTTCTGCCTTTGCGCTCCGCCACTAAATAAAACGATCAACTGCAAAAGTTTAGCTGGAAAACTGACCCAAAACACTCAATAAAATGTCCAAACTTCAAAACTGCCCAGCATAAGCAGGTACGATTTTAGTTGTCTAATTTTGTTCAAAATGGGATAAGGGAAAAAGAAAGGAATCTAAAGCCAATGAAAAGGGGAAAAAAAACTATGGACAATGAAAAAGAAGAAATAGAAATGGATATAATGACCCCAAATTCAAATTGACAATTTTTTGTGGCTCACAATAAAAAAAACAGGAAGAAACATAAGATTAGGAAGATTAATATTTGCTCCCATAAAATCAGCACAATTAAGCTTGTCAACCCACAAGTAAAGCATGATATAGACAAGAGATTTGTTGTTTTTCGAAATTTTCCCATCTCCCAAAATTGAAAAATGATTGAGCCCTTTGAAAGTCTAAGAATGATTTAGAGATTAGATGGATGAAATTTGGAGGGGACAGAGATCCACAAGATCTAGATATTTAATAGTCATGTGTGGGTCTTCTACTCTCACTTGAGACGAAAAACGGTAAATGAGATAGGGCCATAGACTTGGGTATTATCATCTATTAACTGTGTAATCATTTCCTCAAGGAAAAAAATATATATATACCAGCGGTAATTATATATCTAACTATACTATATATAAGAAATAGAGTTCAAATCCACACATCGAGTTGTTGTATTTTTTTAAGTAGTCTTTCACTATTACATAATGTTTCTATATGACAAGAAGAAAAGAAAAAAAGTCAAAATGGCAATATAATATCCCCATTAGAAGTTAAAAACATAGGTCTCTTCATGTACATATCTTGTCATGGCAAATAAAACCGTTTGGATTTTGGATTATTTGCTTGATAAAATTTTTAGTTTAGTTTAGTTTTGTTAGAATATTGTTACCATGTATTTTATGCATGGGGAATTGATTAGTAGGATTCAAGGAAAAAATTAAAACATATCAATTAGTATAGTAACTATAGTTTCAAATTATTAGACTTTAATAAAGTTATATCTAATTTTTATATTTATTTTAATTTGACATAATTATAATGTGAAAATCAGACGGTTTAAAATCATATTTATTTGTAAAGTTTTCCATAAAATTTTTTCTTTATGTCATGTTCAAAGGATTTTGTTTTTAATATTGTCTTTCTATTTCTTCTCTTAAAAAAAAAAAAAAAAAGCAAAAGAGACTCTAGCAATTAATTTCCTGATAAAATTGACTTTTTAAAAGAAGTTTCAATACACATTTTTTCCATAGCACTTGCACTACAGTTTCGCGTTGTGGAATACAAATATTGCACAAAAAGTATACGACGTCCTAGTTCTTACCTCAACTACATGATACAAGTATTTTTTTTTCCTAATATTGTATCTGTTTCCAAATCAATGATGGGAATGATGGTTGTGGTAGTGAAATTGTTAGTATTGGACCCTAAAAGTAAAATACAATTTTAGACCCGCAGATAATTAGAATCATATCGTGTGCGTGTATGTATATAAATAAGGTCTTATATACGGCAACTAGCTGTCCAACATGTCTATAGAGGAGCTTTTTAGAGTAGGAAAGTCAGGGATCAGTGTCTGTGCAAGCGGCAATTGTGTCAAAGAGCTACCTTGGTTGAGCGACACTTGTGAGGCAATAAAGAATGTGTCAGGAGGCTGCAGAGCATGTCAGGGAAAGCAGGAATATAATATTGCTTTGCATGTCTTTGACGTAATTTCATAGGCTAGAAAAATAGGTAGCTAGGCTTGGGAAAAAAATGTAAAAGCTCACGTCCAACGACATGTAACGGAAAGAACACCAATGTGCGCACCCATAGTTATAAAGAAGTAACCAGTTGTTCTAGAAAGGATGTATTTGAGGTTCAAATAGAAATTGTTAGGAGGTGAATTGAAAAAAAATATGAACAATATGGTGACGAATCTTTTTTAAATATGAAGATAAACAATGACTTTGATGTAACATTCATGCTTGAAGGTGGCATCTACAGTCTGATGCATGGCATGAAGAGATAAAAAAGGATTGAACAAAATTCAAGCTCAAGGAAAATAATTTGTTAAGCATCCTAGTATTTATTTGAATGTATACCTCATGAGGATTATGAGTAGCTATAAACTAGTTCACGACAACAAATATCTCTTCTGATAGTTAGTGAAAAATGCCGTAGAAGTGTAAAGTCATATATACCAAATTATGGATTAGGGCTGTTTCTATCCTAAGTTGTTTAGGGGAAAGCATCGAGAGGTGTTTTGGGGATAGGGCTTTGAGACTCTTGCAAACGTTGGAGTAGCAAAAAGAGAACTAGGAGGAACGATTTAGTGAAGATTAGGAATTTCTACGACAGGTATTTGAAACTCTTCTTCTTCTTCTTCTTTAATCGAAAATCCCATTCAAAAAATAAATACAAAGCTTCTCAAGAGCCAAAATTTCACTGCCTGCCCAGTTATGCCACCTCCGTTCCTCACGTTTTTTGACAAACGCTACATGACAATACTAGAACAAGGCACTTTGGTTGTAGTGGTTGAAGGCATTCATGAAAGCATCTGCTACTATAAATTGTTTGTAATGGTTGTAAAAAAAAAAAAAAAAAAAGATAAGGAAGTAACAGTGTTTTTGTAGCTCAGAATTTCTTATGCTTCTATAACATTAGCAACAGACTCCATTAAAAAAAGGTGTAAGATGATGTGTAAACTCAATCGATACATGATTCTAGAGCTATTCATGATTGTATTACTATCTAGGTTTGTTCTTGGTTGTAGGCAGTTTGTTGTACCCTTGTTTTGAACAACCATCGTAAAGGGAGTATTTGAATCATTACCCATCGGAGGAAGGGGAGGGACACCAGATTGATGGCTAGGTATCAAATTCTTAAACTTGAGAGTTAAATGTGCCATTTCACACCTAGCCTCCTTGTTGAAGTCCACGTGTTATGTTGCATGGTAGGCCAAGTAGCTAAATTCAAAGTACACAGCTCCAAACTAAGTTACTTCCAAAATCTTTTGGCTGTCTGGAGTTTGAGTATGGTGCTAATTAGTACTTGTGACTTTGCTTCAATAGTCTACCTTGGAGCTATAAGGGAATCTAGTGCATGTTATGCTAAGAAATTTTAGCACCGAGAAAATATGTTCGCAAGGATATTCATTTGTCTCGAATAGGAAGCAATTATAGTTTAGTTGCCTGTTGGATTTGTGGCACTACACATTGTAAGAGGAATCTCTATGTAGGAAATTCATTAGTGAATAATGTTGGTAGTCATGGTCTTCATCAAGAAGTCTTACCAAGTAAGCAAGTAGAAGTCTTACCAATAAGTGAATAATGGTTAATTATTTTTGTTTTTATTTGTATTTTGTGTTTTATGCTTGCTGGACAATTTTTCTCCTCTTTCGCCACAACTTTCAAATATCCTGACCTTTAAACCCATAAAAACCAATTATTACAGAAATTACAAAAATATTTATAAATGTTGATGTGACATGAAACTAATTTAAAATATAAAACACAAATAAAAAATAAAAATACTGACATATATAAACCAATGGTTTCCACTTTTCACAAAGATTAATTATTTAAGACGTAAAAATTCTTCAGAAAAATGCTAAAATTAGATTTAAAAATAAAAGCATAATAAGAAACACGTGTGAAAATATTTTTTTACACAATACACAAAAAAGTAAAAACAAAAAAATACATAATTAAAGAGAAAAGTGTGTCTAATGAATGATGATGACGTAAGAGTTTCTTTACGATGATATATATATATATATATTATATTAATTTGGGAGTGTTTCTATGCAAGTAAGAACTCCTTCATAATTCTATAGATCCAATCGATAAACACATAAAAATGCACATTTTATAAGGCAAATATTATCATTTTGTATTTTTATTTCCCTCAATTACAACATTTGTGTGTTAGATAGTGTTTTTGTGGTTAGTGTGAATATATGTTTAAATACGTGTTCCTAGTATATTTGAATGATTAAATATGCTTTCAGTAATTTTTAGAAGTGTTTTGTATGTTGACTAATTAATTTGTTTAAAATTTGTGAAAACCGTTAAATTTCATAATTAATTTTATTTTAAATTATGTATATTTTTGTGCTTTAATTTAGTTTTGTGGGTTATAAAGTATTAATAAGTATTTACTTATTTTTAGTATTTTCTATTTTTTGTAAAATAATTACTTTTTCTCTGGGTTTATTTGCAAGGAAATTTGGAATATGAGTCAAAACATAAATTTAAGCAAAGAGAAGCAAATTATTTAACGACAAGTAGGAAATGTCGTCAGATGAAGTCAACGTGATATGTGGCACTCTTAGATTGGCCAATCAATAACAGTATAAGTAGCCTCATCAAATCGCTCTCAGCCACGTCAACATCGGATCTGAGCACATCAATTGCCCTATCTTATCCACCGTTTACTACAAGAAAAACTATATTTAACGATATATTATTTACGCTATGTAGTTTTTGAATGTCGTTAAAAAGTATATACAACGACATCTCCAACAAAGATGTCGTTAATAACATTTAAAACAATAATTAACGACATCTATATAGATATCGTATTAAAGGTCTCCTTTTAACGACAATAGTTTAGTATCGTTAAATTATTTAACGATAAGTAGGAGATGTCGTCAAAGTCTTAGAGATTCTACGACACCCCTTATAGACGACATCTTGACCAATATCGTCTATAAGGGGTGTCGTAGAATCTCTAAGGCTTTGACGACATTTTCTACTTGTCGTTAAATAATTTAACAACACTAAACTATTATCGTTTAAAGGAGACCTTTAATACGGCATCTATATAGATGTCGTTAATGGTTGTTTCAGATGTTATTAACGACATGTTTGTAGAAGATGTCGTTGTATGTACTTTTCAAGGACTATCAAAAACCACATATCATAAATAATATGTCGTTAAATGTAGTTTTTCTTGTAGTGGTTCGATCTTTACCGCTGGTGATCCTTGTTGTTTGTCTTGTGCCACATGTCGGTTTCATCATCAGTTGTGTCGGGCACCTATCAAAGTGGGGCCTGCCACTATCTCGGTTCTCAACCCCTAGCTTTTCTTCTCTGTGGACAAGCTCAGTTGAACAAGCGGACAATGTCAAAATGCATTGTCATTTTATCATCTTGATGGTAGCTTTTTTAATCGTTTCTCCTAGGTTAGGCCACTGTTGATGACATGTAACTCTACAAACCTACCTGTGTAGCCTATAGAAAAAAGTAGGTTACCATCTAAGCAATCCTTAGCGTTCGATCTTTGATCCAGCGATTGTGGATAACCTGCCATTTCATGTCCGACAAATCTATAGGCAATACACGAGACCCTTCCTATATATAAATATATACATATATATACATGTATATATATATTTCACACATATATTATTAGGGTTTAAGGTTTTTATTAACATGTTTTGGTTGGCAAAGATTTTGGCAAAAATTATCTAGAAATTCAAATTCAAATTCAAACAAAAAGACAATCTACATGGTATCGTGGAGAATCTAATTTGAAAAATAGTTCAAATCAGAGATAAGCAATCCAGCTACAATTCAAACAGGAGATAAGGACAAAGACTTGAAAAGAAAAATCCTAGTTCAAATTGAACTCAATCCAGAAGTTTGAAAAGGATTTGTTTTTTGGTTCTTTTGAAAGGAGGAGATTGCGATTTTCTTCGATGATGATTTATGAAGATTTTTTAGAAGATTTAGATCCAAAATCGTAGCAGAAATCATCTAGATACATTGGAGAAAATCAGATTCAGGTTTTATTAGATGAGGTTGTTTTGAAGTCGTAACTTCAGATAACAATTTCAAAGTTTAAATTTATAATCCTAGATTTTCTTGAGATTCTGGAATAAGCCATATATAAACCTCAGTCTCCAAAGTGGTTAACACATCCAGAGCTCTTGGTTAACATGAAGGTCTTCAGAACATAGTCTTAGCATTCTTTGGGAGGGACTCTACATGTGCAAAATTAAAAGACGAGTAGTGCTTGCTTGATAGATCCATCTAAGAGTTGTATCTTAGAGGCGACAATCGAAAGAGAGAGTCTTGATGTTATACAATTCCAATTGGTGATTATAACGTTTTTCTATCTTAATGGAATATTTAATAGTTGAGCATGACTCCGAGGACATAGGTTTAATAACTGAACCTCGTCAATAATTGCCTGTGTTCATTATTTATTTTTTGTCTTTAGTAAATCTAATTAACTTGAATTTAATTAAATTTGGTAAAATATTAATAGCCTGATCTTTCAAATATTATATATATGTAATATCAACTTTACAAAGATACAAGATTTCTAACTGTTTATAAACTGTATCCATCAATAGAGTATTTTTTATTTTCTTCCATTCTTATTGATTTTGCAAACTCCATTTCCTAGCTAATCTTTTTGACCTCCAATTATAGAACGGTAGTGTAGAATTCATGAAAATTGATTCAGATGTCTGCAATCATAGGTGATTCTATCACAATAATCTTATCCTCCTGCTGAACAATTTTCTACATATCTGTCTTCGATTGCCCGCAATAAATACTCATGGCCAGAAAATCTATATATATATATATATATATATATATATGTACACATTTGCGGAAAATGGCTTTTTGGTCGCAACTTAAGTTGTAAATTACACTTGCAATAACCTAGATGCTTTCATAGCCTAATCGCACACCTTACTTCAAGCAGTACCTAATGATCTTCCTTTCAACTATTGTCCCGTTTGTTTTATAAGTTTCAATCATAATTCAAACTCTTTTTCAATAAATTTAATATTTTTTAATTTAAATTTTTATTAAATTTTCAGTTCAAATGAATAAACCGAAGCCAATATTTATTGGAGTTAGGAAATTTTATAATAGGGAACACCATCTAATTACGTACGTTGACTAACATCTAAATCTAATACTAGAAAACTCTAATAGTATACAAATTTTACCCTTTCCTTTTGCCAAAAAAAAAAAAAATACAAATACAACTTTAGAATATACACTGTTGTTACTATTTAGCCTTTATTTGGCGATCACGATTTTAGCCATAAATTCAACTATTTTTATTACAATATTTTCTCTTGTAAAATTTAAACTAAAAAACGATTCCAACTATAAAAAAAGGTTCCAACCATTCCCCCAAACATACTATTAGTTTGTTTTTTCTTCCAAATATCTCATTGCATAGCTTCTTGGAGTTATATAATAAATGAAAATTGATACGTGCAGGCAAAAAACTCATTAGTACGTGAAAGATTGTGGGAAACGAACAAGAATTCTTTGGATAGCGAATATTGCAGGTGTCTGAAACATACGATTTTTTTAGAAATTTATTTGGTTTTGACATCTGTTAAAGTGAGAAAACTTTTACGGTAAGAATTTTTTTTGCCCCTCCGACCGGAACACTGCAAATTTTTTATGTAAACTACGTTGAAAATTAGTAAGTTCTTATTTATAATGAAAAAAGAACAGCTACCACTGTAAAAATTTCCTTAAAGTTAAGATAAACATGTTGTCAATAAGTGTCTCCTGCCACTAAGTGTCTCCTGCCACTTAGAAGCCTTTCAACACCATATAATATATTCTCGAAAAAACGAAAGGATCAACACACACAAAACGACATACCAAAACCATATTCAGCACCTAAAAATATTAAGATCAATGCAATGGTCATGTCGATGAGAAAACATGTTGTAGTTTATTTTTGTCTGAAACATGTGTAACAGGCCAACGGGCGGAAGAATGAAAATAATATTGTTGGAATGTGAGTTTGACTTATTCATATGATCAACTCATGGTGCTCAATTATTACAAAAAAAAGGAACAACACACGGTTAAAAATAAGTTGCATTTATATGTATGGATGTATGTATATGGAATGGATTTAGTATTAACCTAAATTCTAATGTTTTTTTCTATAAATATTTTATTGGAATTTGGTTTGTTTTGTAAGCAGTGGTGGAGCCAGAATTTTTTCAGAGTGGGGGCACTATGTAGAAATTAGAAATAGTAATACATCAAATAAAGATATATTATTATATATTTCAATAATTGAGGGGGTATAATTATAATTTTTCTTCTTAATTAGAGGTAAAATGATAAATTTTAATTATTTTGTGGAGGCATAACAACATATTTCAATTATTTCATGAAGGCACAATTTTATATTTCAATTATTTTGTGGGGGCACGATTGCAATTTTTTTTTTCAAAATTAGGACATAACTAACATTTTAAGTTCCAAAAAGGAATAAAAACTAAATTTTAAAATATGAGTAGGTGCACGTCCGAAGGAATGGAGTAAAGGGACTACTTTACCCCAGCAGCCTGCCATTCTTGACTAAGGGAATGGGGTAAGGGCCGACCCTATTACCATTTTTGGAGTTTATATATATTGAGCTTTTTCCTTGTTTCAATAGGGAAAACCTACCAAATTAAAAAAAAGCTTGGGCTAGAGAGTATTTCCATATCGACAAACCATTTCACAGTCCTCGAGGTTGAGTATCTGCTAAGGTATAAAATTATGAATACCATCACTTTCTTGCATATAAGGAGAGGTCGAATTCCAAACTTTTCTCTCGAGTATACCCATGATCAAAAAATGGATGTCACTTTGAGACACATGCGGATAATGCCTCGCGTGGCTAAAAGTAAAAAAGAGCTCAAACTCTTTTTTTTTAGTTCAATAGAGAAACTCGAGTCTTATACGAGGGAAGTCCTCGGGTCAAGTCTTTGTGAGTTCATCCCAAACAAAGCGAACCCCAATTTCAACATGGAAAACCTACCAAATTAAAAAAAAAAAAAAACAAATCAATTTATTGGTCCAACCAGACCTTAATCTTAACGTATGTAGCTGGCTTTGCCAGTGTTTGTAAGATCATATTGATAGGCTATTTGCCATCTCGGTTGAAACCGTCAATAAACAGTTTAAAGCTTTTAGCAACTTTAGAACAAAGCAAAAAGAAAGTTGCTCCAGTATAAAGCTCTCACATGTTACAGTCTTTAAATTAATATTTTCAATTCTTACTACTCTCTCAAACATCCAATGAAACTATATGAAATCAATGAGAAAGCATGTTTTGCAGTACCTCTTAACTTTAATACTAAAAAGGAGGAAACTTAATTATTATATTTAGGAAAAGAAAAAATTGTTACGAAGTATAACGCGTTCTACTTAATAGTGATCATCCCTAACATATAGAGTATTTAGAATACTAGTTCAAACCAATGGTTTGAATTGTGAATGGTATAAAGCTCTCATATATTACAGTAAAAAATTACAGTATAAAAGCTCTTACATGCTATAGTTTTCAAATCTAAATTGATGGTTTAAACTACTCCTCCAAACACTCTAATAGACTTATAAGGTTGTAGATAAATTTCTGTTGGGTCTTTGACCACAAGAAATCAAGAAAAGACTTTAAATACTCATTTGCCATATTGGAACGGGAAAAAACGAGAAACTAATAATTGGTGGTCTTTGAAATGTTGTTATCTTTACATTGTTGGGATAAGCCTTGAGCTCTTGACAACTAATTTTGAAAATGATTTTTCTTGCAATTGTTCAACGTTTAATCAGTTTAGTTGGTAGATTTTCCTTTGATGTCGTATGTAAAGAGGGTCCCCTATATGAAAAACCTAGAGTGCATTCCTTGAAACCCACGAATTGAAGGAAAAAAAAAAAAGGGAGAGAGAGAGAGAACAGACACACACACACACCGATCTAGTGATCTAGTTCTACTTGTTTGCCCAATTGTTTATCAAGGGCTAATGAAGAAAGGGTTACAATAGTGGACTTAAATAATTTTGGAGAGGCTTCACTTGATATATGAATTTCTCACGAGATGAATTACACATAAACCTCAATCACCGCTAGCTAGTCTGTGAGACTGACTTAAATTCAAGATCTTGTGAAGGTGAAAAAACGGTCTTTACCACGTCGTGTAAAGGGAGAAGATCCCGAGTCTTGTATTGTTAAAACAAAAGAACAAACAACTTATAAGGATATTAGGTCACTCTATTTAACAGGTTGACTTTACAAGATGGAGCTCCAAGTATTTGATGAGTCTAATTTTATTATAGTATTACAGTCCAATTAGCTCAAACAAGAGGTTCGATCTATCCAATACAAGATTAGTGACCCAAAGAGAACACCATCTTGCAGGGGCATATAAAGAAAAAATATCCCCAGTCCTACATTGTTAAAATTTAAGATGGGAAGTCAAGTCTCTAGCAAGTCCATATGGTATTCATCATATTACCGTTATTATATAACGAATAATTAGGAGATGTTATCAATATTGTTTCTGTCATGTTAATCTTGTGCCATGTTGATGTTTTAAAAATTGATCAGGTCGAGATACTCGTGATGTAAGCATGTCAGCTTGATGACTAATGAAGGATTTAGACTATTATTTAGTTTTTCTTTTTGCGCCTCTTTTTTTCCCTCCCTGATTGTTGAAGACATTTGTATCACTCTTCTTGTACCTTCGGCTAGCTAGGAGAAAAAGGAAATATAATATAGTTCGAATAATAGTATAGAAATCGGCCTAATTAATTTCTTATGCTTTGGATGTTAATTATTTTACGTAATTAAACTGTTTCTCTTGAATTTAGACATGGAGAAATTTAAACTATTTATCTTGTGGTAAAGTTTGACGTGCGTATTTTCTTTTTGATATTTTACACAAATCTTCATCTAAACTTTTTAGGAGTAGGAAAACTCATTAATAAATGGAACTAAATTTCTTACATTATTTTTTGAGCAACGTTAAATGGATCTTTAATTAGCTTATAAATGCCCGTCAGCCCATTAATTAGATTTATAATTTTAATAATTAAAGTTAATCAAGTCAGAACTATATATAACACCCCAATAACTGATTTGCTGAGAGAAAGTCAGAAATATAATTGAATATTACAAATCAAATACGAAGAACTTTTCTTTTAAGTGGGGAAGTTTCATTCCAAACTAAACAAAAAACATATTCAAATACCATTAAAAATATATAATTAAATACGGTTTAACCCTAGACATTTGACTGGACCTCAAAGCATATGGACAAACTAAAAGTGTCTAGATCTAATAAGGGAAAACCCACTCACACAAATATTGAGTACAGTCGATGGATAAAACCAATCAAACAAGTTCAAACCCCAAATGCTTGGGACACAAGTGACATGACATAGAAACAAATCTAATCGGATACCAATACAAACACCACCGATAACTGCTATAAATGGATGTAACACAAAGAAAATCAAAATGTGGGGAGATCATCTCTATTATCATAAAATAAAATAAATGATGGTGAAAAAATATTACTATTATTATAAACAAAACACACAATTAAACAAAAAATGAAGATAAAATCATGATTCGAAGAGAATGCCTGCTACTACTGCCACCGAATTATTACCTCCCAATGCAAAAGCCGAGAAGTCTAGACCACAAGCCACTCTTGACATCCCCTAGCCGATATTGTCCCCAATAAACACGGAATTGTGTGCCATCTCCAACTTCAAACCAAAGAACTGGTAGCCAACCCAAGCCTAGTGCCAATCTTTGGCCCATGAGAGAGGAAAGCAGGGAAGTGAAACAAGAGCATAACAAATACCTAGCAAAGAGAGATTTAAAAGTATTTTCAACAATATACAAAACTTTTACGTAAAATTATTAATTTAATTTTTATTTGGATGTAAGTATACCAAAATTGAATGGGCTCCTATCCTAATGTACCAAAGAATTGGTTAATCACTACAAAAAATTGAACTTTTCGTTACAATAGTTTTTAGCAAGATTTCTAATTACAACAAAATATTATGATTAATG
Organism: Artocarpus hirsutus; assembly: GCA_946598075.1. NCBI lineage: Eukaryota > Viridiplantae > Streptophyta > Magnoliopsida > Rosales > Moraceae > Artocarpus > Artocarpus hirsutus. The sequence continues at coordinate 50,120 of CAMOHE010046813.1, forward strand.
TATATTTAGTCACAACTTTTAATTAAATTTTTGTTGTGACTAAAACTATTAGGGTCAAACTCATTTCTACAACTGATTAAATTGACCAAAGAGTAAGGGCCAACTATTAGGGTTCGATTTAGAGATGCCCAAATTATAGGTCTAATTGTTGGGACGACACTGCTTGGATCAAGATCGTAAGTCAAACTGAACAACCCCAATTGAGTTTTCGTGCCTCAACGCTTGAAGTGGTCGTTCCAATTGATAAATACCTTCGAATTAGTTTGACTCAATTGTATCATCACACATATTTTTCCATCATTGAGATTGAAATGCTTGATTCATTGAAGGATTGTTCAAGCTGGAGCTGATAACGACTAAAGAAAGTTACAACCACTAAGTGGTGGTTACTCGAGCTAAGCCTAATCAAGACGGGGGACCAATAACCATTGGGTTACATAGTTCATTAGACATAACATACACACATAAGCATTTCATCTAGATTCCTAAAATTCATAGAAACATTGTTATTTTGTACCAAATTCCTCACCATAGTGAAGAAAACTCCTCGATAATGGATGTAGCTCGAATTAAGTGAACTATTATAAATCTTTATATAATATTTTAATTTATGCATCCTTCATTTATTTAATTCACCTTTATGGATCTTATTATATTTTTGGCAGACGATTATTTATCTAATTTTTGAGCTTTAAAGCCTATTATGACCTAATAACAATGATCAAGAGCCTAGTTAATCCAAATTTAATAATTAGCCAAATTTTGATTTGATTTAATTTAATGGTAGATTTACATATATAGTTTGGCACCCACCGTGGGGTGTTTTGATCATCAACTCAAGGAATCCTAGCTGCAAATCATGCAACGGTGTCCATGGTAGACAATACCAACACCAATTAGGAGCTCCCTCCAAATATGACACAAGAACGGGAGACTAAAGCACTGGGAGGCAAGCAAAGTTGCCATAAGCGCTCCATAGGCCAACCAGTAGTTGAGCACACTCGCTACTGAAGTGGAGAGGCTTAAGGAACATTACAAGCACAAACATGATACGTTACTTTTATACTAGTAAATTAGATATTTCTAACTTAATATTTGTGAGTTTTTGGGTATTTTAATTACTTTTTAATTGTTTTTATTTTAGTATTGATCAAATTTTTTCTTATACTAGTTTTTTCCTTGTATTTATTTTATTTTCTTTATTGGTGTAGATAAAATACATAAGAATGGTAATTTGGCAATTTAGCAATGATATGGAGGCAAAAAGAGAGAGAGGGGGAGACTTGAATTTAAATGCTCAGGATCACGAGCCACATGCACAATTTGGGTTGTGGACACAAAAACATGAAAAACAGAGAAGAATAGAGTTTTAAAATTTTTCATAAACTTTCAAGATCCTTGTCATGATGTTACATACAAATAATTGAATAAACACAAACTTACGGGTTTGGCAATGGCTCTGGATGATCAAGTATCTCAAACCTTCATATCTTCATTGCTATTCTCCTTCTTCTAGATCAATTGGTGTACAAGCACCGGTTAGATCTCTTGGATTATCTCTATAATATCTTCTTCTAATCTTTCTACTTGGCAGAGGTTCTTTACACTCTAAAGGAGAAAGCTAAAGAATACTTAGAAGCTAGAGAAAAGTCTCCTTAAAAATAGAACTTCCAAAGCCTATTTATAGCACGTTGGCCAAATAGTTAGAATGAAATCTCTAGAGACTTTTTCTTTGAGAGACTCAAGCCCACCACTAAGGTGGTTGGGCGTGATTTGTCATTTTTCTGATAGAAGAATTACACATGTCCCAACTACATGATTTAATGTGATTCTGTGTCCATCCAGAATCTGTCCAAGGTCCGATTTTGGTTCAAACTGAGATATTTTATATTTTAACTTTTAAAATAAATATCTTTCATGATTTTCTCAATTATTAATTATCTCATAATTCAAATAATTATTTGCAAAATCTATTTCAACTCTTGAAAAAGATTTTTATCTCCTACAAAATAACATATAAATTACATGAAGATCATGTGATCTATTTAAAACTTAAATCATGGATGCAGCGCCATCTTGGACTCCTAGAGTTCCAGTGTATGGCACCACATGTAGTCTTGTACGGCGCCACACGAAGTCCTAGTGGACTATTGTGTAAAATTACAATTTTGCCCCTGTTGATAAAATTAATCAAAGAAAATTTTCATTGATTTATCTGCCAGAATGTTATGGAGCTAACGAAGGCACCCAATGGACATATATAATTTAAGCTCCAATAATTATTTATAATTTAATTATCTCATAATTAAATTAATAATAATTATTAACTCTAGCTTGTGTCACTATCGAAAACCGATATTGCACTCTTAAATTATATATAGAATTATAAGGAACCTTAAACATAAAATGTCATCAATAAGATCATCTATTAATATAATCATTTGCCATATGATAATACCTTCTACAATAATATTCATAATTAGAGTTAGGTTCATGGTTTTCCATACAACCTCTCTAATTACTTCTTTATCCATGAGGTTTGTTGTAGCGCCCCCTTTCCGGACGTCACAGATATCGTTACATTCATTCTTTAAAACATTAATTGGAGCAAACTATTGTAATTAATAACATGCATTTAAAATCATAGTTTGGAAAAGCATTCCCAGGATCTTTACATACATTTTTTTTTTTACAAAAATACAATTCGCAAGAAATTATAATTAGTTAATTATAACAATTTGCTTTTCCATAAACATTATGTAAATAGTTTGCTAATATCATTTAAAATTAAATTGACCTTTGAAAATAAAAGATAAACTTGTTTGAACACAACTCGGCCGGCAGGCCGAACTTTTAATTTCGGCAGGCCGAACTCAACCGGCAGGCCGAAGGTCACCCATCGGTAGGCCGTCCGAAGCCTTGCAAAATGGGGTTTTAAAATCAACAAGATCGGCAGGCTGATACATGGCAACCGGCAGGCCGATCAAAATTATTCGGCAGTCTGACCAGTATGGTCGGCAGGCCGAACAAAAGAAAATTTTGATTTAAAAATAAGTTTTAAAACTTCAAATGCGGAAGAAACTTTATAAAATAATAAAAGTCTATTAAATAAATATTCTCAAAAATTATAAAACATATCCTTAAAATTCAAAAATGTTATAAACA
>CAMOHE010046818.1:2573-77647 GCA_946598075.1 Artocarpus hirsutus
CCAATCTCATTTAGAATGAAATAGTCTTATCTAGGCTATTAATGTAGAGACATTGGATTGGAGGTACTTTATATAATGAGATTATATAGGATTAGATTAGATAAATTATGAATCTCTAATAATCATCTGTTATAAATAGAGTATTCAAATTTATCACTATGATAATCATATATTTGACAATCTTAATCTTGAGTATTTATTAGATTCTTATTTATGGCGTTATGTTTTTTGACTTACATGGTAAGATTTGTTTAAATACAGATCATAACTTAGCATCTTAGAAACATAATATAATAAATAGTTGGGAATAATATTATATGGATATGAAAATGTCCAATTGGTGCTTGAGATAGAAATAAGAACCTCTTAAGGGAGGTTTGAGGTTCGAACCCGACGGACGCGAAAGAAAAACCTTGAGGGGACAGCACGGATGAGTGGGTGACACAGGGATGGTCTACCAATAAGAGCCATAAGTCCGGGGGCCCTGCAAGGTGGGTCCTATGGAAGCCTAAGGGAGTACACCCGGGCCGGACGCCACAATGTTAACCTTGATAGAATTAACAGGCTAGAAAAGGATGGTCCCTTAAAAGAACTAAAAGTTAGTTATCTACTAGTTTATGAATCTTGTTTTGAAGGTAAAATGACTAAAAGACCTTTCTGTGCAAAAGGCAAAGGGGCCAAAGAACTACTTGAGCTAATACATTTGGACATCTACGGTCCATTAAATGTACAAGCACATGGTGGTTACGAATATTTCATCATATTTATTGACGATTATTCGAGGTATGGATACATGTACCAAATGCAAAAAAAAAAAATCTAAAACTTTTGGAAAGTTTAAAGAATTCCAAGCAGAAGTTGAAAAGCAATTAGGAAACTGAGTTCAAGGACTATTTAATAGAACATGGTATTCTATCACAACGCACTATACCTGAAACACCACTAAAAAATGGTGTTGTAGAAAGAAGAAATCGAACGTTGCTTGATATGATAAGATCTATGCTCAGCTAATCGTCATTTCCCACTTCATTTTGGAGATATGCGCCACAAACTGCAGTATATCTTCTAAATATAGTTTCATCTAAGTCTATTCCAAAAACACCTTTAGAGTTATAGAATGGTCGCAGACCTAGTATGCAACATATTCGTATATGGGGGTGTCCAACACATGTGCTGAAAGGAAAGACCAAAAAGCTGGAACCATATTCTGAAGTATGCTTGCTTGTGGGATACCCAAAGAGAACGAGACGAGGTTTGTTTTATAGTCCACAAAAAAAGAAGGTATTTGTATCGACAAATGCCACTTTTCTTGAGAATGATTATATGATAAACTATAAACCTCGTAGCAAAGTTGTACTTGAAGAGTTATTTTCTAATTAGATCAACTCAGAACCAACAACCGTTAGCGAAGGACAAAATGAGGAGACCACATCTCCAGATTAGAATGTCACACCATCTCAATGTAGTGGGAGGGTTGTGAGACCACCTACTCGCTACAAGGAAATTGGAAAAGCACATGTTGCTATCTCTGATAATGGTGAGGATGATCCATTGACATATCATGATGCAATGGAAGATTTTGAGAAGGAGAAATGGCTAGAAGCTATGAACCTTGAAATGGAGTCCATGTACTCAATTCAATGTGGGAACTTATAGATCTACCTGAAGGGATAAAACCCATAGGGTGCAAATGGATCTACAAGAAGAAAAGAAGAGTGGATAAGAAAGTTAAAACTTTCAAAGTTAGGCTTGTGGCAAAATGTTAAATCCAAAACGAAGGAGTTGGGTATGAAGAAACTTTCTCGTCCGTAGTTATGCTTAAATCCATTCGGATTCTTTTATCCATTGTAGCATGTCTTAATTATGAGATATAGCAAATGAATGTTAAGACTACCTTTTTGAATGGCTATATTGAGGAAAGCATCTAAATGGTGCAACCTGAAGGTTTTATAGTCAAAAGTCAAGAACAAAAAATTTGCAAGTTGCAAAGGTCCATCTATGGACTCAAGCAAGCTTCAAGATCTTGGAACTTAAGATTTGATAAGGCGATCAAGTCTTATGGTTTCGATCAAAATATTGATGAACCTTGTGTATACAAGTACATCAAAGATAAGAAGGCGGCCTTTTTATTTCTTTGTGTAGATAATATCCTACTCATTGGGAATGATGTCGGAATATTATCTAATGTAAAGAAATGGCTCGCCAACCAATTCCAAATGAAAGATTTGGAAGAGGCAAGTTATGTTCTTGAAATTTAACCTATAAGAGATCGCAAAAACAAATTGTTGGCACTGTCTCAAGCATCATATATTGATAAGGTGCTTATAAGATTTTCGATGAAAAGTCCAAGAAAGGTAATTTACCTTCACGTCATGGAGTTTATCTTTCAAAAGAGCAGTGTCCTAAGACACCTCAAGATGAATAAAACATGAGATAGGTACCCTATACATCTGCAGTTGGAAGTCTAATATGCCATGTTGTGTACAAGACCTGACATTTGTTATGTGGTGGGTATAGTCAGTCGGTATCAATCCAACCTAGGATTAGATTATTAGGTGGTAATTAAACACATTCTCAAGTATCTTAGGAGAACGAGAAACTATAGGCTGGTATATGCTAGTGAGAATTTGATTCCCACTAGATACACTGATTTTGATTTTCAATCCAACAAAGACACGCGTAAATCTATGTCTAGTCAGTGTTTACTTTTGGTGGTGGAGCCATAGTTTGGATAAGCATTAAACAATCATGTATTGCTAATTCGACTATGAAAGCTGACTATGTGACTGCTTGTGAAGCAGCTAAAGAAGTTATTTGGCTCCGTAAGTTTTGAAGTGATTTGAAAGTCGTTTCAAGCATGGATAAACCACTCACACTGTATTGTGTTAACAGTGGTGCAGTGGCAAATTCAAGAGAATCCAGAAGCCACAAAAAAGGAAAGCATATAGAACGAAAGTATCATTTGACCAAAGAGATAGTTCATCGAGGCGATGTAGAAGTTGTAAAGATAGCGTTGGATAACAACCTTGTCGATCCTTTCATCAAGACGTTACCCGCAAAGTGCTTCGAGGGACATTTGGAAGGCTTAGGTCTTAAAGACATGTCTCACTTGCTTTAGGGCAAGTGGGAGATTGTTGGGTTTGGTGCCCTATTAGCTGTGACATTGTATATATTGTTAATAAATAAATAAAGTGATATTTATAATTATTTTAATTGCTCATATGTATTATGAATATATTTATAAATATCAAGAAAATTTTATGATTATTTATATAACTATAAATTTAGCATATAAGTGTTATATGCTTAGGGATAAAATTTATAGATAATAATCTAAATAGTCTGTTATAATTAATTAAAGTTTTGGGATCTTTAATTAAATATTACAAGTACAGTCCAATCTCATTTAGAATGAAATAGTCTTATCCAAGCTATTAATATAGAGACATTAGATTGGATGTACTTTATATAATGAGATTATATAGGACTAGACAAGATAAATTATAAATCTTTAATAATCACCCATTACAAATAAAGTATTCAAATTTATCACTATGATGATCGTATATTTGACAGTCTTAATCTTGAGTATTTATTATACTCCTATTTATGACATTATGTTTTTTGACTTGCATGATAAGATTTATCTAAATACAGATCATAACTAAACATCTTAGAAACATAATGTAATAAATGGTTGGGAATAATATTATACAAATTTGGAATCCGTTTATACAAATATGGAATCCATTCCTTCCTTATGGAAGTTAGAAAAATAGTTCTCTTGAGTGATGATTCGAGGTTTGAATAGTAGAGAGCTCGTTTTTAATAAGATTATGAATTAACTGTTCATTAAAGAATTATTGAAACTCAAGAATAAAGATGTAATAAGATAGGTGAATGAAAATTGAACCTAGCTCTTATTATGAACTATTTTATAAATGACTGACTTATATGTCATGATTATATCAATAGACCACTCTTTAATTTTCGTTAAGTAATTTCACTATAATCTCAAGAGTTCAGTTTTAGGTTTTTAGTGAAGTAACACTGAAAACATTAATTAAAGAGTTTAATTAATTGTCAAATTTATTGAAGCTTGGGTTATAGGTCCATAGGTCTCAATGCAACCTCTATAACACTATATTGGATTTAATGCATATAATGAATTATACATATTTAGGTTGGAATTATTGAATTCTAAATTAATTATTTCACACTTAAATTATTAATATAACACATAATGTAATGTGATAAATGTTGTCACAATTTAACTAAGCATTAGCTAATTAATTAATTGATTATATTTAACTAATGAGATTTGTTAAATATGGTTTTTAAATAAATTAAATAATAATATTTGAATAATAAGATTATTTGAATATAATTTTAATTTTGTGTGTGACACATGTATGGTGGGAACACCTTTTGTCTTCTTCTATTTGGACACAAAATTAAATAATTAATTGATTAATTTAAAATCTAATTTTGAAATAAATATGATTTATTTTTTTATTTTAGATACATATATATATGGTTTTGAACCAAATCTTCTATATATAAGATTTTATTATATATCAATATATGTTTATATATATTACGTAAACAAATTGCTTACATTTTTCATTAACCATATAAAGTTATATATATTATATATTTATTAAGAATCACAATGTGATTAGTTTTGAAATGATTTTTTTTAAAAAAAGAAGGAACGTTTACATTTTCATAAATGTACATTATATATATATAAGTGTTAAAGAGTCACATAACGGATCTGGTTAAAAACAAAAGAAGATAAGGGATGTAGAGTATATCATTCCCCATATATTTGATATGGTTGTTATTTTAAACTTAAAATTAATTGAAAAATAACTAACTATTCAAATGTAAAAAGGTAGAGATAATAGTTATTTTTACATATCAATCTTTTTCATGTAACTTTTGCAAAATACTCAGAGAGAAAAACTAACAGTTCTTCTTTTAAAAAAAAAGGTCTGCTATCTCATATGTTGAGTACATAACAGATCCAATAAAGTGTGAGGTTAATTCATTCTTGCAGTTTAACACTTCCTCGTCTTTCCATTGGTGTGGAGGCTTGGCTTAGAAGATCGTGGTGTCAAAGAGGAAAACTAAGATACCCTAATAGGTCTTCAAAAGGTTGGTATAAATTATCAAAGCTTTCTATTATTAATTAAAATTATATATCTATTCCCCATGAACAAAGTTTTTAGAAAATTTTTTATTTGTCAACGATCCATTCTTTCTTTTGTTTTTCATATTTAATTCCAACACTGTCCTCCACCAAAACCTTTGCATCTCAATGACACTCTTGTCTTGGTCATCCATTATCTAAAGTTTTACGTCATCTTGTTTCTTTTAAGTCTTTAGATTTTTCATCTTCATTATTATCTAATTTTTCTTATAATTGTAACAAGAGCCATAAGCTCCCATTTGCTGTGTCTAGTCTCACTTGTTCATGTCCTCTTGTAATAATTTATTTAGATATAAGGACCTCTTTAGTTTATTCCAATAAAAATCTCAAATATTATGTTATTTTTGTTGATTACTGCACCCTCTACATTTTAGACTCATTTGGCTACTGGTGAAAACCATTGGTAGGAACTGTTTTTACTATATCATGCAAGAACTTTACACTGTAGCAACTTTTTTTCTTTTTATTGTAGCATGTGAGAGCTTTACACTATTTATAATTGAGTTTGTGGTTCATACCACCCTCAGCCAAACACCCTCTTGGTTTTATCCTCTTATACAAAAATACGATGTCTATAATGTTTTTGTTTGCTTTAAAGCTATTCTTCAAAAGTTTTTCCAGAAATCAACTGTTAGTTGATGTATGGTAATGGTGGTTCATACATTGCATTAAAATCATACAGGGTCACTCTCAACGACTTGTACTCGAAAACTACACTTTACTGCAAAAAGAAGACCCCCAACATCTAATAGTGCCGATCATCTTATTACTAAAAGCTCCCCAAATCAACATAAATTTAAGCAAATATTAATGTAAATATGCTTAAAATATTTAATTTCTAATGAAAATATATTACTCTTTTTATTTTTATTTTAATGGAAATCAATATTTTTTTTATATATGAACGCACATATTTCATATACATCAATATTTTTTTATTGGTTGATTCGGGGCGATGCTTTTTGTCTTATGTGGGTATACGTGGAATGTCTTTTTTCTCACATCAATTATATATAAAGCATTATGTCTTTTGTAAGCTTATAAATAATAGCTCAGGTTGTCATTTCTATGAACCTAAAATTAGAAACATTTATTTGCTTATTAGTTTCGTCTCTTTTTGGGAATTTGAGGGTTCATTCTAAGTTAGTTTCTTTTTAGTAACTTTAAAGCTTGTTTCTTTTTGTAATTTTAGAAACTAGTTTTTTTGCTAGAAGCTTGCTTGGTTATTCTTTTGGTTTGCAATAAGATTGTTATCAAGGTATTTTTCTTGTGGTCTTGGTTATTTATATGAGAGATTTTGGGTGTATTTGGAATTTAGATTTTGAGAGTTTTGATTGATGCGGACTTTTGTCAAGCTTTTTATAATCTCCTTGTATATGATAAAATCCTTTGTTGCCTCGGTACTCCATCGACCTAGCCTAAAATTTGCAACACATAACTCCTTGTTTTATTTAGATTTTTATCATTTTTTGCATTTTGTCGTAAATCATACTTTAGCTTCCGTTGCACGTAACAAGTGGTAGCAAAGCAACCAGGCTTATTTTGATTTTGGGTTTGTGCTTATATTATATTGGTTTTTTGCAATGACGACAAAATTGAAATAAAAAAATTCAACACAAAGAATGATTTTGGTCTTTGGCATATCAAGATTGTTTTATTAGTTTAACAAGGGTTGGTTAAGGCATTAAAGGGCAAAGAGACTTTGCCAACAACGTTGTCAGATGAAGAGAAAGAAATGCACTTAGAAAGGGCACATAATGTTGTGCTATTGTTGTTGGATGATGAGGTGCTTTGCAAAATGGCAGATGAGAAGACTATTGCTGGCTTGTGGCTTAAGCTTGAGAGCAAGTATATGACATCCATCACCAATTGACTCTATTTTAAGTTTACATCTAATGGTGATACTCCTACGAGATTTTGTAAGAGTGAGATTTTACAAAGGCAATGAGACACCGCACTGTATTGTTAAGGGAGACACTACTAGGACTCTCTTTGAGAAAGCTTCATGTTTGCTTTCTAAGTTTGGCTCCCCACCCTGCTCTTTGGTTAGATCTCCATTAACTACATTTGGATTGAAGACTTTGATTGAGATTTGGTTTGGTGCTTCTATTAATTCTTGTTTTTAGGGAATATTTGGTTGCCATTGGGATACTCAAGTGAATGACAGTAGATTAAAGTGTGAGACATTTACTGCCCCATAGTTTTAGTTTGGGGTGAAAAGTTTTCTTTCATGCTATATTCGACCTATTTTTCACCATATGTGATAATTAGCATATTTGATCAGAGCTCCATGTCAGTTGCATATATGGATCCTGGATCCTAGTGTTTATGAGCATGTGGAGTTTGTTTTGTGTCCATGGATTGCGACAACTTTGATGACTGAGTTTGTGTGTGTTTTGGATTTTGAGCATGGTTTGGTTTTGTTTAGTGTTATGGCTCATGATTGACCCTAAAAGGGTTTTGGAGGAGAGACTTAATGAAGAATTTTAGTATTGCATGCTTGTAGCTAATTCAACAAGGTGGAGATTTGTTGTTTTTTGCTCTTTAGTTGTCCCACGTTGTTTAGGGACGATTTTTTTGTCTTCTGTTTGAGTATAGTCCGTTTGGTAAATGGATTCAAATTAGTAATTTAATTTGAAGTAGTGTGATTTGAATTAAGATTTGAGTTAGTGATTTAAATTGTTATTTAAATTGACGTTTGGATGTACATTTAAGTTTTAATTTGAGTATAGAATAAAATTGAAATTTGTGTTTGGAGATATAGTGAAGATGGTTTTTGATTTATTAATAAATCTAATAAAATCTTAATGTTAATGATCTTAAAAAATATACAATATGGATCTTGATTTATTCTTCTCTTCATTAGGAACACAATGAAAAAAGAATCACCTCAATTGGATATTAAATGAAGAAGTTATGATTTTTTTTCTCAAATATAGGAGAGAGAACTTTAGTTTTTACTGTAATAAAGATATCCGAGTATCAAAAGTTTAAGGAAAATGAGAACTCTGAAAACTTATAGTCTATTTGGTTTGAGCACTTCCTTTACTCAAATGACTTAGATTTGTATTTGGGTTTCATCAATCCTTGAAATGCTCATTTGGTGTGAAATTTGGTAGGTATTGGAGTCACTTTTTGGGTCCTCTTGATTCAAAATCTCGAGTTCTGCTCTCCCTTGTTTTCTTGGCACTCCAACCACTGCTCTACAGTGCACAGTCGAAGCATCCACTTTTTGGCTGCACGTGGTGGTCAGCATTTTAAATGCTACAACAGGAGTTGAAGCAAAATTTCAGACACTCCGCATGGGCGAGTGTAAGAAACGCACAAGTATGGCTATATTGTAAGTTAAACGCACGGCTTGCGGGCAGATGAAAGACAACTCAGCGTTTTAAAAATGCTCTGCATGGATTTTAAATGCATAAACGTGGCAAATTTTGATTGGCTAACATAAAACAGGAAAAACTTAAAATTTGTATTTTTATACGGTTTTGCTAAATACCCAAATCCAATTTTTAAATACTCTGATAACTAAACAATAACTTAAATTGTAACTTAAATCACATTACTCAAATCACAATCTAAATCACAATACTATTAAAAAAGAATCTAAATCACCATAATTCGAATACTTTTACCAAATGGACCATTAGATTCTTGATATTCAAATGGTTCGGATTTTAAGGGAACAAACGCGTATCCGAAGAATTCTTGGTACTCGAATCTAAATTTGAGTCCATTGAGTTCAAAGAATGCATGAAACAAACATACCCATAATATCTTTTGTCTCTTATTGGTCATGTACAACGACTTATGTCTTTTGTAGGCTTATAAATAAGAGCTCGGTTTGTTATTCCAATAAAGCAAAAGTTATAAATGTTGGTTTCTCAATTAGTTTTGTCAGAATTTTAACAAGGCATTTTCTTCTTAAGAAAATTTGCCCTATGCTCCCAAAGTCTAAGCATTTTTTAAAGAATTTGCCTCAAAACTTACGTTCTTCACAAATTTATATTTTATTTGTTCTCTTTATTTTTTTAATATTTAAAATTTTTTATAACGTTAATATAAATTGTATTTGGGGATGGTGAGATTTTTGTCCAAGTTTTTGTAATCTCCTTATTTATAGTACAATTCTTTGCTTTTTTTGCCTTAGGCAAAAAGTTGATTTTTGTTGTTTTTCTCATTTTGTAGTGAATGCTATTTTAGCTTCCACTGCACAAATTTTTGTCAACAATATGCATGTGTATACATGTTCTCTCCTAAAAATTAAATAAAAGAAACTAAAATAGTATGAAGCATATTTTGTTTCCAAAAACTCTTTTTCCCCTCCTAAAATAATAAAGAAAAATAAAATACAATATCATAATGCACGTAATAATCAATTAATAAAATATGAAATCATAATGCACGTAGTAATCAATTAGTATAATTGAACATGGAAATAAAAATAAGAAAAGGGAGAAAATAAAATATTTTAATGTGGTTGTGCAATACTCCTATATTTAAGGAAGCTAATATGAATAGAGAAGTAAACTACCCCACTTATTAATAACGGGTAATCTTACAGAATCCTAAACAATATTAGCAAAGCATCACTAATTGAAATGTTATGTTTTAATTTGGCATATTAGTTAAAATTTTAAGCTTCAACTTACTACAGTGTAAACTATGCTATAATAAAAAGCAAGCGTTTATTGTAGTGTAAAACGTTTGCATGCTATATAGTTTAAGTTTCAACACTCTTTATATTTCAACGAGTATTACTGCCTAACATTTACTTTAAATTGAGGGTGATTGTGTAAATGTATTTACCATAATTTTTAACTTTTTATGTAATTTATCCATTTTGTATTCAATTAGATATTTTTTGAATTTGAAAATTTTATTTCAATTTCACTCCTTCATATCTTGTGGACAAAAAATCTTTAAAAAACATAAGATACCCTTAATTGGTTTGAATTTAATTTTGAAAAATAATTTTAAGGAAAACTTTTGAACTATACACTAAGTTTTTCTTGGAAAAATTTTACGTTAACTTGTGGTTTTCGTGTCTTGAAATGTTTAAAATATTTCTTCTTTAAAAGATAATAAAAGGAATCTTTTGTTTTGTTTTTTCATATTTTTTTGTCCATAAAGTGTGAGTAATACAAACTGAAACAAATTTTCAACAAAGTAAATTTCTATAGTTTTTGAATACATAGGCATAAATTAAAAGAAATTAAAATTTGGAGATATATTTATGTGATTATAAACCCAGCAAACTTTATATTGGGATCTAAATAAGAGAAAATACATTGACATATATTTTTTGTCATGTCTTTTTTTTTTTAACAAAGGGAAAACAAATGCTCTAGAGATATTCATATTATCTCAAAAAAATAGAAAGAAATGCTCTATGAAAAATAGATTTTCTTTTTTGATGGTTGTTGTTATCTTTTTTTTTTTTTTGGCCGGTTAAATAGAATGTCTAGGAAAGCAATTGGAGAGTAATAGGCAAGGAAGCTTACTCTAGTATTTTTTTCTTTTGTGAACTCTGTAATTTAATCTTACAGGTAGTTGGAAACAACGGTTAGGACTATCAGTCATATAAATAATGCAAAGTAAAAGGTAAAAAGTTATCACAGTGTAAAGCTTTCACATGTTATAATTTTTAAATAAAAACTGTGGGCTCTAATAATTCTTTCAAACAACCTATTAGAAATAAATGTAAAAATATTTTTATGCTATTTTTTTTTTTTTTTTTTGGTTGAAGGCAATTTTGTATCCTCTGCCTTTTGGAGGAATATATTTTGGAATATGTACGTTGTGGTACGAACAATTAATGTCCGAAAACAAAATAAGAGATATTACCCCATTCAAGCTAACAATAATCGTCGTCCACAACCGTACTTAGAATAATGGGTCAATTATTGCGAGCTGGAGGTAGGAATGGTTCTTGTAGAAAAGCACCTATCGATTTCCACTCCCTTTTTTTTTTTTTTGCAAATTTATGTGGCCCCCATTCTTCAGGTTTTTAGAGATGGATATTTTGAGGGGCTCCTCACTGGTGATCCATCTTTTACTACATGGTTGCTATCAAACTTTCATTTTAGAGTATGTCTGTGTTTGATGAGAGAGGAAGAGAAAAGGCAAATGGGTCGACGAAAAGATGATGAAGAAGATTGTTGTGTTGTGCTCATCGGTCTATGGAAGAGAACAACATTGAAGATCAATTGGTTAAAATTCTTTTGTTGTTGTAATCAATCAGATGTGTAGTTTTCGATACGAAAAAAATACGCCGAGTCGTATTCTTATATTTATTCAAAATGGAAAAAGAAGAAGTTGATTTCTTGTTCCTCTCAAATGAGTGAAGAATATTACAATTTCTTTAAATATATAATATATGTATGTACGGTTAAGTGGCGCTCTCGTTCCCACATAAGCATATTACATATAGGTTCAATACTAGATTTTCCATGTTGCACTTATCGTTCAACTGCAAGTCTTTCTCATGTCTACGCTAAGCTAGGGGTAATTTGAATTGGACTCTCGGGTAGACGAGCTGCTAAGCACCATTAATGAAGTGAAAATCAAAGGGAATACGTGCTCCCGCCGTACAATGGTCTCGTGGGACCACTTTTTATCGAAACAGAGAGAAAAAAAAAATGTTGAACGGAGTGTATTGAATAGAATGCTCTGAGAGAAATTTTTAGACAGTACGTTGAACATTCCTAAGCGTCATCTAATTTAATGAAAAAATTATACACATAGTCAAATTATTAATAGAGAAAATTACATATCATGACATACCTTTAAAACACATATGTGTTACACTTAAAAAAAAATTGTACCATACTATTATTTATATTATTATTTAAAAATAAAAGAAATTAGGTTGGATGACTTTTTTAAAATAAATGATCATAACTTTCTAAAATTAGCCAAATGATCATTTACTAGTGATAAACTCGTCAAGTTATCAAATGATGGTTTAATAATTTTTTAAAATTAGACAAATGGTCATTTTTCAGTGATAAACTAAGTTTAATTGATAAACTCTTTGAGTATATCAGTTTTAACATCGATAAACTCAAGTTTGTCATCGATAAACGACCATTTACCTAATTTTAAAAAGTTTATTTATTTTAAAAGTACTTTTAAAAAGATCATTTACCTTTATATCCCAAATAGTAATTAGCATGAGTTGTTTAAATCTTAATTTTCTAATTATTTTCAATAAACAAATCTTAACACTCTCTTAATTTTCTCTTTCTCTCATTTATCATTATATTTTTTGGTAGCATAATAAGTTTCAAATATTTGTAGCATTTATCGGAAAAAAAGTTTCAAAAGATAGCATTTATAGAAATTTTTTAATTAATATGAGTTAAATGTGATATACAAGCCCATTATACTCTCTAATGAGGTGATCCTATAGTAGAATTTCACCCCCAAAAAAAAAACCCTAGGTTTGATAATATAACTTATAAGAACAATGTAGGTTTACAAAGAATAAAATCCTTTATAAGGCTAATAGAACAAATTAATTTAAAGATAGTGTTTTAATTATTAACTTATAACTATTATCAATGGTCATAATAGGATGTTATATATTTGTAGTAATTCTAATGATTACTTATGGTAGTTAATGACGCAAGAATGACATAATATAAATTAGTTTTCTATTAGTGTTATCAAGCAAATTAATCCTTTTACCAACTAGATGCCATTCTTTTACTTTGTTACCTTTCACATGTATTTTCCATTTTTTTAAGGATTGCTTTCTATCTGGTCTTTTTTTCCTTTTTAATGAAGAATGTGGTATTTGAATTTCAACCGTAACAACATTTGCAGCTCATTATGTTTTCACCAAACCTATAGCTTAATGTTATTCAGAAAAAGGAAGAAAAATTGTTGGTAATAACAGGGACGGAGCCAGAACTTGTTGTTAGTGGGGGCTTATAACTAAAATAAAAATTTAATAAAAAAATCAAGATGTATCAATACACTATAACTGTCGACACATGTTTTCATGCCTTGAAAATGTTTCATAATAACTTCATTATCAAAACTATTGAAAATGTCTTTTTTGATGTACACAAATAAATTGTCATTTATAAATTGATCTCCCATCTGATTATGCAGTCGATTTTTCACAAAATTTATAATAGAAAATACTCTATCGACTATAACAGTAATAAATGTTAGAAGTCGATAAACAACGGATATACACGATATGTTTTCTTGTCTCAACCAATTTTTTTTTTTGGCAAGATCACTAATGCTTTTTAATCCTAAGAACTGCTCACTATTACGCATATCAATTATGTAATAAGTGGGGGCTTTATTAATTATGCAAGCTAAATCTCTCTCGCTCTCTCTCTCTCTCTCTCTCTCTATATATATATATATATATAACATTTCAGAAAAAAAAAAAAGGTGAGGCGCCGTGCGTGGTAATAAAGACTAGGGATATTTTCCGCTTAAGAATTCAAAAATACCTAGGAAATAAGAGAGACTATTGGCTAAAATGGCGATAATTAGCCAAGATAAGTGTGGACTCCGTAATTTAATGGGAAGATCAGAGAGGCAAAGGGCCCAAGAAGCCCAAAATCAAGAAGATGGAGGCTAACCGAGACAAAATGAAGGCAGTGGTGGTCTAGGATAAGTATTTATTCTTGAGGACTCAAGTCGATCCATTCAAAACGTCAATCGCCTCCCCCTTCTGTAGAAGAATTGAGAAATCACCTGCGAGCACGTTGTGCTAATTCGCAAGGCACGTAGGCTACCATTTGAAGAGGAGCGGCATCTAACGGAAAGCGTGAGAGACATTAATACAAAAATGAAAATTGAAAGAGACGATGAGGACGGGCATAATCACCTACCCATGCCGTGTTAGGATTTGTGTCTAAGCAATAAATATTTTATTTATATTTATAAAATTTTTAGTTAGATAAATAATGATGCAATTATTTCATATGTCAATAATGGTTCTCATATTATTTTCATATTGTTGATTATATATTAAAGAAAGATGTGATCCGTGACTATTAAAACTAAATATTGTTAAGGGCATATATGAGGTTTATATGTAGATAGATACAATTTTAAGATGAACAGTCTAAAAATATATAGTCTATAGTTTGTGAATAAAGCTGGGCACTTTATGTTGGAAAATACAATTGGATTGGCATAATAATATCTTAAAATTTTTATTTATTTGCCAAGATACTAACTCAATGACTGGTAACTACACTTCTGGCTGAACAGTTGAATCTTTGCCAAAGATCTTCAATGCTATTCTCCTTTAATGGATCGTTGTGTGTGTAGGCGCAACTCAACAATCATTTACCTCTTAGAATACTCTTTCCAATCACATGAGTGTATAAGAGCTATATATCAGGAAAGATGAGTTATTAGAGCTCTTTCTCCAAAGAGTTTGCACCTATGCAATCTAAGAATGAATGAGGACTCAAGGCCTCTATTTATAGAATTGGTAGAAAGGCTCCTAGGAAGTGTAAGGTTAGCTCATCTTATGCTATTTAATTTAGCATAATCATAAAGGAATTAAATTCTTTCGTAGAACATGTTTTCCTTTATGAAAGGATCATAAAATCATTATATTTGTTGCAATCTAATCCTCATAACTTTGTTTTCCTTAACTGCCTTTAATTATCCGTGATAGAGTTGATAATTAATTAACCAATTTAATAATTAATTATCTTATCTATTTACTAAGCCTAAGTAAAATCCCTTTATTACACTTATTAGGCTCATAGTTGTAGAAAGGCGCATATCTAGATACTTGTTCATTTTCGTAAGCCCAATATGGCCCATTAAGTCTGTAGGCGTTTTATGGTGTTCTAAACACTATGCTGTCTGAACTTAGATCCGAGAGGTGGCTTTTTTTAGCTAGTGTAAGTTGGGCTTGTATTTGGTGTCATGATTTTGCGGGCTTTAAGTAATCCCATTTAAAAAAAAAAATTGAAAATTGTTAAAGTTTATAGGAAAACTTATATTAGCATATTTAAAGTTTCGTGCTAAAAATCATATTTTAAAATAGATAAAATTGTGAACTGTAGACTCATATATTTGCTAAGCCTCTAATTAAGCTCATTTAGACAAAAAATTATGTTAAAGAAGCCCTAATATTGGCGCTACAAGGGTGGAGAAAAAGTGGAGGAGTGCAGCTCATAATGACTCAAGGACGCTCATCAGTCAAGTTTTAATCAAAGTCATTTGCAGGCCTTGATCTTTTCTCTTCATCATCTCCTCAAGATTCCTTAAATTGATTATTTTATGCTGGTTGGAGGTGACTAACTTAGTTGAAAAGAACTTTTGTTTTCTGATGGTCCTTTTTCACTACTTATTTACAATCCAATACTAATCTTAGACTAAAACGATATTGATATTAGTTCTTAATCGCGTCATAAATTAGATTGTTTTTAATCTTGAAATTGTTTCCAGACCACATAAAACCTAAATTAGGCCTTTTCTATACTTTACCTTGGTAATAACCTAATCTTCAATAGTGTCAATCCCTAAGGTCATATAGTATTTTTTCTTTTTATCGAAAATACTATTCATATAACTCCGACTTTTAATTACCAAGTAATTAAGGACTTGCTATATATTAGAGTATTTCTCGATACACTACTAACACTGTACTCCACTTGAAAATTCTCATAAATCACTCAAGTTATTTGTGGATTAAACTTTCTTCCATCTTAAATCGCAGTAAAAATTGTCAACCGAATTGATTGATTATAAAAGTTAATAATTTTAACTTAGATATTTACTAAAGCATTTTGGAGTATTTATATTAATTCCATCAATCCTTTAGTAATAAAAAGCAAACATGATATTTTTCAAGAAAATGCTTGACTTGAATGTGTCAATTAGATTATTTAATTAATTCTATAATTTTTTCAGTTACAGAATCTATATTAGATAGGTCCCAAGAGGCATTTATACTGCTAGGTCCAATGGAGCATAAGACCACAATGTCCCTTTAGCAATAGGCATACACCCAGTCATTGTGTGATCGGCGTGTGGCAGTATACTCCCACAACAAGTCTGCTACATGTCAACTTCTTATTGCACAATTCACCTTCTCTAATCACAGTCTAACATTTATACAACTAGGACTTACTTTGGAATTAATAATTGATTCATATTTATTTTCACTTAAAATAAACATTTTTCCATACATATTATAATTATTTATTTTAATAACTAAAACAAATAATTATCATACATGATTCTTTTAACAATTAAAATCAATATTACTTATGCAACTAACATTAATATTGTTACATATATACACATTAAAACATGTTTAGAGTGAGTAATCTCGGTTTACTTGTTGCATGTTTGATAATTTCATGATTCAAAATGTAAAAAGTTAGGTTTACATGTGCTCTTCGTTTGATTTTGTAGGAAGTTCTGATTTTTTATCTTAGATTATTTTATTGAATATGCAAATTGGGGAAAAATGTTTATCTATGTTTTAAGTTGTTAAACAAGGTGTTATGAGAAATTTCTTTCATTTAAAAACTAATTTTAGGGTGTTTGGAAGAGTAGTTTAAGCCATCAATTTGGGTTTATAACCGTAGCATGTGAGAGATATAAGAGCTTTACATTATAGCTTTTTATTGTAGCATGTAAGAGTTTTATACTGTTCATTGTTCAAACCAATTTTTAGAACTACTCTTCCAAACACTCCTTTGGAGTTGAAAAACTCTAGTTGGAATGAATCAAGCTGTGGAGAGGATGAATTAGGGCTGGCAATTCGTGTTGCGTGTCGTGTTCATATCAACACGATTACAGCACGGCACGATTAAGCTGAACACAAACACTACACGATTAATAAATGTGCTTGAAATGCAAACATAAACACAACACGCCTATGGCATGTAAAACATGGCATGACGCGAATAACACGATTGCTAAATGGGCCGTGATGGGTTGACATGATAAAAACATGTATATGGCACGTTTATGACCCTATTAACTACAAATCAAAAAAATAAAAGAAAAAAACTACAAATATTTCAAATATTTTTATTTTTAAGTTTAAATGTGCTATAAATGGGTAAGTCATGATGTGTCGAGTCGACACGTTTACGGTCCTTTTAATTAAATGTGCTAGCACGAATCCGAATCGTTTGTTTTTGTGTTATTCATGCCAACTCATTTATGGCCCAATTAATAAACATGTGGTCCAAATCTATTTATCTCGTGTCGTTTTCGCATCGTGTTATCGTGTCGTGCCCAAAATTGCTAAATGAACTAGGCTCTGTTCAGTTTTGGCATGTGGCGGTCGACTGCCTCTTTGGAGGCTAGTCAACCGACTGGTTACAGCTACCATGCCAGCGTCGTCCAAGCCTTTCGGGCCTCCCAATTAGTGTTGCATCAATTTTTCTCTCTTTTGTGTCTTAAAAATAGTTTTAAAGATCCCATTTTTGTATTTAAAACCTTGAGAATTTTATCTTTCTATTCCACAATTGTTCTACACAAAAAGATACACTAATAATTAAATTAGCATGATGGAACTTAAAAGGAATTTATTTGAGTATTATTCCTAACTTTTAAATACATATTAAAGGTTTTTGAATGCTAGTGGAGCATATGTTAAGTAAAAGTCATTTTGGAGCTAACGGTGTCGATACAGTAATACTGATGGAGGATATTTTCTATCCTTTTTTTGGTGGCCATCTTTAAAAGTTGTTTTGGTTAAAAGATTCTTCTTAAAGATTTTTAAGAGTTGTTTTTATTTTATTTTCAAGTTATTTAAAAATATGTGATTTTGAATCAATAGATTTTAATTTTTTATGTGTTTAAAGAACTGTATTTGCAATATTTTTAAAGTATTTGAAAATATGATTTCTAAAAGAATTGCGAAACTAAAATCAAAATTCAAACTAAGATTGCTCCAAGGCACTCCGACCTTTGGCTATGATTGTTTCGAGCTCTATTCTGTTCTTAGACAGTTTTCAAATGTTGTTCGGTATGAGACTCGCTAGGCTAAGATTGTCTCATGAGATTTCACTAGATGATTGAGTTTTTATCATGAGAGCCTTCAAGTTTAGGTTATGTAGAGGGTGTTCCAGGAGGTAGGTTCTGAAAACCCATACAGACTACTTCGGTGGTGTTAATTAGGCTTCACATAACTAAGTGTTTAATTATTATAATTTTTGATAAATTATATGTTTAGTTCTAGTAAGTAAATCTACGAATATTTCTTTTTATTTGTTTCAACAAGTTTTAAATGCTGTGATCTCAAAAGTTAATCCTATTGAACTTTTTGCTCATATTTTATTGTTATGAAAATTTCCCTTTCATGTTTTGCAGAAGACTTTGAGTTGTGTTATAAGGTGTAAGTAGGGTAAGGTTTGGAATTTTTGTAATTCTTGTAAACTTTTTTGTACAGTTTGTCCCGATGTTGGTATTTTGGTATTTATGTTTGAACTGTATTGTAATTTACGAACTTTTAAACCCCATATAGGCAGTGGTAAATTTATTAGTATCATTATTATTTATGTGTCGAGGCAATTTTTACTAATGTTGTTTAATTTCAGTTTACTTTTCCTTAATTTTTATTTAATCGTGACCATCGTTTTTGAGTTGTGACAAATTATGCATTATATTTATGGTGAAGCTAATTAATTCATAATAAGCTTTTGTCCATTGATATAAACCCATTGTCATATGATGTAACCCTCCACTATGAACATCCATAATTAGAGCTAGATAATAGTTCCGTCAAATCTCTATAATTACATTTTAATTCAAGAGTTCCGTTAATACTTCAATAGGTGATCTATTTATGAACAAATCATAAAGGAGGATTTAGGACTTTTATTCGATATCTAATATCAAATATGTCAAGCCCCGTTACACCTTCTGTTAACATTACATGGGGATATCATTAATTTCAGCAATTAGGACTCTAGTTCTCGTCCAATTTTCGTTCTTTATTGATTAGAATATATTGCCAATACATTTCCAAATTTAGGAGTCTAAATACGAGGATTAAAAGTTTGGGGTCCAATTTAAAAATCATAAAATTTTAAAAATCGCTCAAATTACCGATGAAGAAAGAATAATAATTACCAATCCCTTATCACGTTTCAAAGTTGAGATGGTGTCCTCTATTTTGTAGTGTGCTACTTATTATAAGCAAAAAATGGTGTAGCCATGTAAGAGGCTTCAACTCTATATCAGAAAATAATTAGTACCAAAGTAAATCCTAAGATTCTATAGCAGTTCTTAAAATATGTTATGTGAAATGCACCTAGTTATATTACAAGTTGAAGTGATTTTTTTTCCTAGATAAACTTAATCAAAGTAGTTTTTTTGTCCGAGTACACTAAAAAAAATTAAAGAAGGTAAAATGGATCAGTATTGTACTAGGTAAGCAGATTATGAAACTAAATATTAGTTTAATATGATCAATTGAAGTAACTAATTAATTATTCTGAAAGACTTCTTTATTTTAAAGAAAAATACTTTGATATAGAAAGCCAATAAATTTAATTTATGCAAATGGTGAAAAATACTTGGCACATACCTTTTGTTTGTGAATGAAGGTTGACCCAATAAATGTTCGAATATACCATAAGCATATTATGCTATATGACAAAGACTCCATTTACGTGTTATTTTATACGCAAATATAAGATGGGTAGATGGAATGCCATCCGTCCCTTTCATCATAATTTAATGAAACCAATCTAAATGGATCTAGGATCTAATACCATAGCTCGAGAAGTGATAAGAATTTTAAAGGACAGGTTTAAGATTGTGGGGGAATTTACAACTTAAATAAATATTCTAACGACAGGTTTTTTGCTTTGATTAATTAATAAGGTTGAGTATTTTATTATAAAACGTGATCCATCTTATGAAAACTTTTGAGGATCTGGCTCGAGTTATAGTAGTTTTTTTTTATTCATATTAAAAAAAAAAATCTTCCAATGGGAATGTGCTATTTTGAGGTCACCTCTTTAGTTTTGTGCATTTTCCTTTACAATTTTTCCTCTGAAATTAATATATAAAGGGAAACACTTATTTGTTTTAAGAGTTTGGATACAAAAATTTCCGGTTCAAATAATTTTTCCTTCAGTAATTATCTAACAAAAATTCAATCAAATTTAAAAATCTATGCAAACCCAAATATCAAACGAGCTATAAAATGTATGTATAAATTTTATAATGTTTAAGAAAAGCGTAAATCTTTATACTCTATTGATAGAGAGAGGGGCATTATTCTAGATTCTCATGTACCTTTTTTCCCCCTTTTGTCTTTCATTTCTGTAGAATGTTATTTAGCCCATTTCATGATAGGGTTATTGAAACCTATAAAAATACAATTATCCATTTATGGCAGACCAATTGATGGCCAGATCAAAACACAATAATAGGTGGTGTTGGCAAAAAATTGGGGGATTGAGATTCAATATAATCTTTAAGATTTGATATTTAGGCAACTAAATTATATTTCAATGCCATAGTATCAGACTTAACATCTATAATTTCAATTTTTTTTGCTAAAAAATTTGGTTACCTATTAGTTTATGTGTTGAGTTTTTCACTTAACAATTACAACATTGCTATTATTTAACTTTCCAAAATTTATAATTTTTATTTTTTTATTGCAAAGCTTATAATTTATAGAAAAAAAGAAGATATATCATTTCAAACAATACTATTTATTAGAGCATAAAATAGAACCACATAATTAATATGTCATTTTTATGCTTTTTGTATATATAACATTTCCTTTTGTATTACAAATTGTTTTAATAGTAGACCACATAATACAGACAATAAAATTGAAAATAGTGATGTAAGAACGGGCTGGCCCGGCCTAGCTTGCGGGCCAATTTTACGTGAGCCGTGCTGGGCCGTGATGTGGGCCTTGAATGGGCCGGCCCATCTTGGCTGATCATGGGTTTAGATGGGCCAGCCCATCTAAGCATGCGATTTTTAATTTTTTTAATTTTGTTTTAAATTTTTGAATTTTTAAACAAGTTAACAAATATAAAAGTTTGAATAGTCAAGAGAAATATAAAAAATAAATATTTTATTTACGTCATTAAAAACCTTTTCAAGGAAAATCTAGTAGGACAAAACCTTGCTTTTGTTTTTCAAAAGCAAGGTATGCCTAAAAAAAAAAAAAAAAAAAAAGAAAAAAGAAAAAAGAAAAAAGAAAAGAAAAAGAGCTTGCTAGGCCAATTGTAATGTGATATGTGAGGCCTTGTCTATGATGTAATGTGTGAGGCCTTTTATTGGAGAAGCCATACTCAGCCATGTTCATCCATGAATGAACATGAAAAAATATATCTAAATATATATATATATATATGTATATATATATATAATTAGGCCACAATGGGCCTTCGGTGGGCTGGCCCATTACCGAAGGCCCATTGTGGGCCTGTATGGGCCTTACATGGGTCGGGATGGGCCGGCCCATTATGGGCCAGGTCAGACCATGATTTTTCATAGGCTGTGTCAGGGTTGCCCCATGGGCCAACATATGTTAGCCCAGCCTAGCCCACCAGTATTTATAGCCCAGCCCAGCCTACCAGTATTTATGGGCCAGACTGGGCCTGGCCTTGAATAGTGTGTAGTAGGTTGGGCTCGAGCCGGCCCACAGCCCCAGCTTATTGTTGCATCTCTAATTGAAAAATACTTATTTATATATATTTAGGTTATATGACAAACCCTTGCAATGACTATTGCCACCAAAATATATATATATACACACACACGTTAATAAACGCTATACTTTCCCGCATGATTAGAGATGTGCACATTCTTATATGCTAAGGTTTTTTTTTTTGAAACATCTATTTGTCTCTCTCTCTCTGTCCCTCCTTCTCCTTCTACGTTCTCTCTTCTTGTTTCCCATTGCACCCACCTTAATCCCTTGACACCACGATTTAAAGATCAACTATCGTTGTGTTCAACCCATTATGGTCCCTCCATCAACTACCGTAGAGCACTAGAGAAACTATAATCTATTACTATGAGATCTTCTTTCGAGTTGTTGTTGTCACTACAACAAATTCGAGATTATATGCCTTTATTTAATGACCGTTTCTCAAAAACCGTCGTGATAAGAAAAAAAAAACACGACAAGTTACGGCCGCAAAGACAAAAACTGTCGTGGTATTGGCGGGAGCTACCACGAAGGTTTTTTAAAAAATCATCATGTAACACTAAACCTTTAATGATGGTTTTTATAGAAACCGTCATGGAAGGTATATTTTAGTAGCCTCTATTTTACGACGGTTTTTATAAAAACTGTTGTGGAAGGTATGGATTTTTGAAATTTTTAAATTTAACATTTCACAACAGTTTTTAAAAAAACCGTCGTGGAAGGTTCAGCATGAATAAAATTTTAATCTTTTACGATGGTTTTTATAAAACCATCGTAGAAGGTTTGGATATTTGAAATTTTTAGTATCCCGCCCAATTTAACATTTCACAATAGTTTTTATAAAAACCGTCGTAGAAGGTTCTACATATTTGAAATTTTTAGTAGCCTGCTAAGATTTAATCTTTCACAAAGGTTAAATTTGAACGGGAAATTAAAAATTTCAAATCTCGGGGCCTTCCATGATGGTTTTTAGTTAAAACCGTTGTGGAAGGCCTTCACCTTTCATCCTTCCATGACGGTTTTTACTAAAAACTGTCGTGAAAGGTGGAAGGCCTTCTACGATGGTTTTTGTAAAAACTGTCATAAAATAAGAGGCTTCCGCGACAGTTTTTAGTAAAAACTATTGTGAAATGTTCCACTTGTTTGAAATTTTTAGTAGCCTACTAAAATTTAATCTTTCACGAAGGTTAAATTTAGGTGGGATACTAAAAATTTCAAACCTCGAGGCCTTCCACGACAGTTAAAAACCATTGTGGAAGGTCTTGAGGTTTAAAATTTTTAGTTTTTCGCCCAATTTAACCTTTCACGACTGTTTTTATAAAAACCGTTGCGGAAGGTTTTGCATATCTAAAATTTTTAGTATCCTGTCAAAAAGTAATCTTTCATGAAGGTTAAATTTGGGTGGGATATTAAAAATTTCAAACCTTGAGACCTTCTACGACGGTTTTAATAAAAGCTGTCATGAAAGGTACCGAAGCTTCCACGACAGTTTTTAGTAAAAACCGTCGTTACTAAAAACCGTCGTGAAATGTTCCGCATGTTTAAAATTTTTAATATCCCCCCAAAATTTATTCCCGCACCAACGACATAGCTTTTCTTATGTATTTGAAATTTCTCTAACTCAAATCCACTAACTCTCAAACCCCTTTCTCTCTCTAACTCCTTTCCCCACAAACTAGCCACCTATGAACCCAACCCCAACAGTATTTCACCAACTTTGATATTCTCTGTCACTCTCTCCATGACCCACCTAACAAACCCGACGCCATTCACCACCGTTCATCATCATCCCTTGACATTCTACTAACTCCACCATCGTTTGACTCCTCCTTTGTCGTTCCACCAACTTCACCGCTGTTGGTAAATTTCAAACCATTACTTTTAGTTTTAGTGTTATTGTTAGTTCTAAACTTAGCATTATTTGGTTATTTTAGTGTTATTTAGCTTTAGTTTTAGTTTTAATATTAGTTATATTAATTTATTTTTTGACATTTAGTATGTGTTACTTGTATTTAGTGTTTGAAAGAACTTTGAACAACATTTAACATTTTGGTGTGAGAATAGGTTACTTTTTATGTGTTTGTGATGCCTAAGTATTATTGTGATACCTACCACATGTTTGGAGATTTTTGGAGATTTTTTTTTAGGGGAATACAAATTTTTCACGACAGTTTTTTAAAAAACCGTCGTGAAAAATTGGCATTCCAAGACAGTTTTTTCACGACAGTTTCTTGAAAAACCGTCGTGGAATCATAAAGCTTCCGCGACGGCTTTTTAAGAAACTATCATGGAAGCCTTTGATTCCACGATGGTTTTTCAAGAAACCGTCGTGGAATCCTTAGTATTCCACGACGGTTTTTTGAAAAGCTGTCGTAGAATGCCAATTTTTCCCGATTGTTTTTCAAAAAACCGTAGTGAAAAATTACTATATTACAACCCCTTTCCGCGCCAATTTTTATATTACACGACGGTAAAAAATTATCGTAAAAACTTCATATCGTACCATGACTCAAGTTTTTACAACGATTTTTTAACCGTCGTGAAATCCACAATTTGTAGTAGTGCATGATAATATCTCTTCCATGCTGGTACCGTTTGGGAAAAATCTCCCACATCATTGATGGTGTTTGTTTTGTCAACCATCCTTTCATTTTTTTTTTCTTAGTTGTTTAGTTGTTTTTGTGACAAATTCCTAGCACAATAAGAAATCATGTTTGTAAAGTAATTAGGTTTTGTAAATTACTTTTCTATTTGAAGACCTACAAGTAAAGAGATTTGAGATCTTGTATAAAAAATTACAGAATGCTTAATGAGAGAAGGAAGATTACGTACTTGTCCACAAAGCAAGTTGAGAGACGTGCTTATTACTTGGGACAAATTTTGCAAAGTCTATATGAACTTTGTAACTTGTGTCAAAGTATCCCATAAATTTTAAAAAGTAACTACTGTACCCTTTAAACTATAATACTACTATATATTTATCTTTTGAACCTTGAATCATGATATTTTTTCAACAAAATAATATTTGTTATGCTTATTAAAAAGATAAATTCATTTATTTACTCAAAACAGTTAAAGAACAAATTTGAATTATGATACGTTCTCTATTTTTTTCCCTCTTTTTCTTGCTTTTGAGGAGGGACTCTAAAGATAAAATATACGAGAGTTTGATGTCCAATTAGTTCATTTAAAGTGAAAAAACATTCATATTAACCCTTAGGTATTTTATCTATTCTTAAATCAAACGAAATTCGGTGGTTTCATCTGAAAAACATTATGTTTAAATGTTTGGGGGTGAATTTGAAAAAATATTATAGTTTATGAGCACAACATATACGTTTTAAAGTTCAAAAGGCGTACTGATACAAGTGACATGGTTCAAGGGAAATTTGTGAAATTTAGGTCATTGCTTAATATGATCAAGAACACGTTGCAACAAAAATTGACAAAAAACAACTAGCATATCAAGCTTACATTATCTTTGTGCGTTGTTAATTTTCTATATTCATCTCATTTAATAAAATGTGCATGAACTTGCATATCGTCTTTCTATATCACTCACTTCAAAGATACCTTTTACAATTTTTTTTTTTGGGACATTCATATTAGCTTGATGGTTTTCTAACTTTTGTACCATTTTCTTGTTGGTGGAAAATAGTTGTCTTAATGCTAAAGTTCTAGTTGGTATCGTTTTCGTTTTTATTTGTAAAACAAAAAATTATATATTTTTTAATTTTTTATTTTTAAACAAAAAAAAAAGCTTGGTACCTTCTATTTGTTTGCTATTGATCTAAAAAACAAAAGAAAAAAAGCTTGGTAATGATAGTTTGTTAGAATATTTTTTTGAACAAAAACAAAAATATGGTCGGGCTAAGCATAACTTCATAATCGAAAGGACGTGACGGGGATCAGACTGATAGGTCAAGGCAAGGGTCGGGGTAAGGGGTGAGGAGCTGAGGTCGAGACCAAGATTAGACCGATGAGTCAGGATTAAGTATTTATATAACATTATGCAACAAAGATAGTCTAAACAATAAAACAAAAAAAAAAAAAAAAACACTACCCAGCGGATAAAAAGATCAATCAGAACTAGAAATTTTAAGGAAACAATAATGAAAAATAATCCAAAAGCATGAATATTTTGAATGACAACACTATCCAAACAAATAACGAGCAACACCACTACACTGCTTACCATAATGATAATAATTACAACGATAACAAAAACAACAACAACATCAGGAATAATGGTATAAAGTAACACTAACAGGTTACATATGATCCTAATTAATGAGAACAGCTTTATTTCACACGTACAGTTAAGCATTATAGATGCAACAAAATAACATTTATTCATAATAATTAGGATCGATTTGAACGACAGCTATATTTTATTTCATGCAAGCAATTCAACCAAAATCCCTATTTCAAATAGGTAATCAATTGATTTAAGCAAAAGTGTAAAATCAGGTGCCATTTCTTGAACATTCCGAAGCAGAGCCACAAAAACCAAACAGAAAAAAAAAAAATGATAAAGAAAAGGAATTCAACCAGGAACATGGCTCGAGTACATGACAGACTAAACGCAAAAGCGCCAAGAACATGAAAAAAGAGCAGGAAAGAATATATCACAGAATCCAATCAACTTCATGAAGTTAAATTGGAATTGCGAGAAAATTCTCTTTAAAATCTCTGACCAGGCCTTGATTTTTAGCACGCCGCTCGAATCTCAGGTCCAAAATGGACGAAGAGATTGGATTGAATAGAAAGAATTAGGTTGGCATTTCTTGAAGAAGCAAAAGACAAATTGAAAGAATCAACGCAAAAAACCATAGTACTCCCCATGACTTGCCTCATGACCTTGACAAAACAACGTGATTGCTTTTTGCTTACTCTTGTATGATTAAGTTGATCTTCACTCGAAATGAATCCCTTCAAGTCCTTATACCATATAGCTAACACCTTAGGGAAAAAAAAACGTGAGATCATGGATACAATACGATAAAAAATTGACTTCAACTTGAGCCAAACCTGGAGACAACTTTCAATAAGAATTCATCAACAACAATAAAAGCATTTATATTTATGGGCAGGAGAACACAATACACCTCAACAATGTTTTGCACTAAGTAAGGCATCCGCTTGTTGAGCTTAATTTTCTCACGATTCTCTTTTATTTTTTTGTTGTAGGAATCCAACTCAAAATTTGCTCCATGCAACTCTTCCTTCAAATCCATCAAATAAATAAATAAATTTAGAAGCTTTTAGAAATAATTGGCATCAATATCAATTTGGTAAAACTAATTAACCAAATCAGACACGGAAGGGTTGGATTCGCTACAACGTCAACTTTAGACTCCTTCAATGAATGTGGGAAGAGAATTAGAACCGATGTCACGTTGTAAAGAACTGCATTGGATAAAAATTTTTGTAGATTAGTTGCATAAAACTTAAAATCTCAAGATCAAGACCTTGAGAGTAAGAAAAGACTCTTAGTATGTCTGACTTTATCATGAGAAGGAGACCTTGTTATGTTTAAGGTTGAACAAGAATTAGATCAAGAGTGCTTTGATTGTACTCAATAGAACCACGACCCACTAATAATCTGAAAATAGAAAGATCATGACATCAAATTATCCAACCTATGAACTAGGATCATCAGTAGAACCTTAGCGTTGAAATGTTGACAATATCTAATTAGAGCAGTAATGACAGAACCCTATTAGGTATGAAATGAAAGGAGTCTAAGGACTCGATTAAGTAAGAATTAATATGATAAGAATGGAGCAAAGGTAGGTATATTTTGTCTAGTTCACAACTCTTAGCCTAGTTTAAACTCAAGAATGAGAAAAAATAGTTGTGGCAGACCACTTTAGGAGGCTTTTAAAGCCCAAGACATAACCCTTACTAGAGCTCATAGGACAGTCTTAAATCACATTGGACACTATAGTGACCTAGAAAAGGAGTAATACATAGCCAACCATAGTTAAGGTATATATCTACCATGTAGAGAGCTAAAGATACATCCTGAATATTTCAATAGTGGAAATGGGACCAATTAGAACTCCAAAGGAGCGATAAACTATACAAATAATGAAATACTGTAAGATAGCCTTGAAGGGATTATGCCATCGAACAGACAGAGCAAGTTAGATCTAGAACAACACCTAATTTTCTAAGGAAATAGGTACTTGAAAGACTAAAACTGTGATCTCGAAGTAGATAGAATTTAGTCAAGGCTCTAATAACCTCTTACAGTTTAAATGAGATAGTATAGTTTTGCTCTTTCTAGGATAACATACCATCCTCAATAATATGATATTTAGATATAGAATGATTATCTATCCATAGAAGGGTTGTCAAAAAGGATAAAATCATCCAATTATTTATGATAGCATGTTTTAAATTCTAAAATAAATACAAGTAAAGAGCATAAATAGTAAAATTTTCATACATTAAGAGACCCTACCCACTTGTAATTTAGTGTCATGGAAGAACTTTCTGCTAAGAGAATGATGGACTTTCAACTTACCTCTAATAAATAGGATAAAATTAGTATGAGATACAATAAATTCGGTAGGAAATTGGCAAAACAATTTAGACGAACGATTTGAGACTAGAAATGACCATTGGCCTTTAAGAAGGCCAACAGAGGAGGAGCAAGACATGTGCATAAGAGACATAAAAGGATTAACTCAAGTGTTATGAAACCTTAGAAGCTTTTAGAAAATAGATATGTATGCTTTAGACTATCATTATCGCTAATCCTGATGACTGGATGATAAGAATCTATGTATATTTGTAACACCCTGAAAATTTATTAAGTGTTATTAGAATGTAAAATGATAGATTAGTGTGCCATAACGAGTATTTTAAACCTAACTTGATTATTTTGTGAAATTTCTAAATTTGGTGTTATTTAATTGTTTTAAAAATTTTAATTACTCTTAATTAATTTTAATTGTTATTTTGAATTTTAATAAAATGATTTGTTAAATACTAAGTAGCTTTTATTTAAAACAGTGTGTTATTGCACACGGTTTTGTACAACTAATTTTCTCTCTCTTCCTCTATTTATTTCACCTCACTCTCTCTCTCATTCATTTTCTCTCTCTCCTCTCTCGCTCATCTCTCTCGCTCTCTCTTCCTCTCTCTCGGTTTCACTCTCTTTCTCTCATTCTCTCTCTAAATTTTTGAAACAAAATTCGATTTCCAGCTTCGGGATTGTGGATTGAAAGCTCAGGAACCCAATTGGGCGATCAAAAACTC
Source organism: Artocarpus hirsutus (assembly GCA_946598075.1). Classification (NCBI taxonomy): domain Eukaryota; kingdom Viridiplantae; phylum Streptophyta; class Magnoliopsida; order Rosales; family Moraceae; genus Artocarpus; species Artocarpus hirsutus. The sequence continues at coordinate 31,703 of CAMOHE010046818.1, forward strand.
GATTTAAAGCTTTGATTCGAGGTTAGTTTCAAATTTTCTAAACTTTTTCATTTGTTTTAATTTTTCTTGCATTTTGTTGTTACAAAAAATTTGTCGCTAAAAAGCCTTTGTATCGTCGCTACGCTAAAAAAGTTTTGTAGGTTTATTAAGAAAAAAAACTTTTGGCGTCAACAATTTCAAAAAATATTGTTGCTAACAATTTTCATTTTTTTAAATTTAAAATTGAATTTGGGTTTGTAGTGATGACAATCTCTTACGAATATAATTAAGGCAACGGTAGATCCTTTTATAGTCATCGCAACAGGACTAGACAAATCTACATGTTGAAGTAGATGAATGATGATTATTTTATATGACATTAAATAATTCAAAAATTATAGTAAATTATATAGGCTTTAAAGTATATAAGAAAAATACAATAGGTAAAAATTATTCATCATCACTGCCTGTGTCAAGACTATCTCCAAAGTTATGATCTGTTTCATCATCTTCAACATCATCTTCATGCATTGACACCTTATCATCATCGTATTCTTCCATTGTATCATCGACCTCCTCATCATCAATGAAATCTGAATCATTTGTTGTGTTATCTTCAAAGATATCTTGTACATTTTCCATAACATCAGATCCGATATTAGGTCAACCAAATGTTATGGAGTCCAACTAAAGCTGTTCGATCTGCAAATGAAAGTTGAAAGAGTTTTTGTCTTGTAAGACTTGAGCTTCATTCACTTCCTTATTAGGCATATCCGTATATGTCAATGCCTAATGTGTTCAACAACTTTTCAAGTTGGGCCATTTAAGAGATCATGTATGTAGAATACTTGTTATGCTTACGAAGAAAGTATGAAAGCATCATCTTTATACCATTCGATGTTAATGTAAATACTTATCTTATTTTTCTACACCTGCTTTCATCTCACGATTGGATTGGTGTCGAACGACATGCATCTATGTAATACCACAAAACCATCATTTATGTACGATAGTTGAATGACCTCATCCAACTACCCATAAAAAGTGCCATCTTCTATTTCATGTAGCACACCCTAGAGCTTTCAAATCTACGCCTTATGTCACGATTGTATGCAAAAAACTTAACTCTATTAACTACATAACCGTAGTTTAATCGAACGGACATGTTATACCCCAATGCCAAGGCAAACAACTCATCAGTTACTATCGATGAGTTAATTTGTCGTAGATCATATATCTGTAATAAGATCTTAGTTAGAAGTTTGATTACACACAATTGATGAATTAATTATCCTTCAATATAAAGCGATCATAAATTACCTTCCTGTAAAACCAGTTACGGAACTCTTTTTCTTGAAATTTGATTTAAGTTTTGTCACTCACTTACTACTAATTCCCTTTTGTGGTCAGTGCATAAATTAATTTTTCTAACTCACTAATCGTACTTGATGATGCATAATTAATTTTTGAACAAAAAGACTAGTAATAGGACTATACTTGATTCAATGTTCAATTTCTGAGCAATTGTTTAGTATATATCACTCTATTTTCATCCTTGTCATCTTTTCTAATATGATCAGTGCTAGCTTTCCTAATGGATAGAATTGGGATTGAAATGAAGTGGGCGGATTCCACAAAAAAGAAAAGAAAGGCCCTCAACTTTATTTGTTCTTTGGATATTTTGGTCGGTCGCATGCTAGAACCTTCCACATGGAATTTCTTGAGGTGCTTGTCTAGGTCTTCACATGCAAAGCCATGAACGTGCGGGGAGGAGATGTATTAGCCTTGACTTTAGTTTAACTAGGGCCGCAAGGGCGGGGAACTCTATGTAAAATAGTTGTTGATCAAGAACCAGAGCCGCCAACCAGTTCGGTGGTTCACTGCCATTATTTCTCCATCTTGAAAATGTACTATCTTAAAAAAAAAGGTGTTGGATGATGAAGGGGATAAGGATGGCTCACACTTAATGATGGTTGATGATAAAATTTTGTAAAAATTATTTTTAAGCAGTTTTAATTTTATTTTTAACAATTCAAAAACACAAAAGCTTATAAACATAGAAAGACATAGAAATCCAATCATCTCCATCTTCTAGATCCGTCTTCACTTCGAATAATTATTTTAATACAAATTTTGCAAATCAAAATTAAAATAATAAATCCTAGACGGTGATGATAGACCGCCATCTAATTACATGAAAAACTTATATACACATTCTAACCTCTAAGAAACTATAACCAGCAAAAAGTGATTAATTAATAAAATAATTAAAATAGAAATTTAATTAACCATAATTAATTAATAAATATTCACCATATAATCTTATGATAACATTTAATTATATAGAAACCCTAGAGTGCCAACTATTTAAAAAATTAAATTCAAGCATAGGAAAGAATAAAATCACATAATTTATGTACATAGCATGATCACAAACCCGTAAAATGAATGTAAAAACCAAGCTCTGATACCTATTGTTGGAAAATACTACGCAACACAATTTTAAAAATTTTAAATCAGAGTATTTTCTAAAACACAAGTTGCACATGCTAAATTCATAAATTAATGACATATCTTACATACCTCTTTTGTATACCAAAAGTAGTAGGAATCCATGAAGAAAAGAACGTTCTAAAAGAGCCTCAACTAACTGGTCTTCTTTGTTATTCTATCCATGATTGGAGTGTAGGTGGTCGCATATCGTATAGCTTTTCCTCCGGTGACTATCCTTTTAACTACTTGAGAATACCTAGGGCTAAGGTTATTGATGTTGAACAATAGCTCTTAGGGAGTTTCAGAGTTTCTCTCACTAAAGTACTCACTTTATACTTCTTAAATGATCTGAATAACAAAGAAAACTCATCCTTTTTTTTATAATGGTTGGGTCTGGGGTTAAACCTTATTAGGTTAGACTTCAAAATTCGAGTTCAGTTCAGTTTTAGAGTAAAAATGCATAGACGCATTTTTTGACTCTAACTGCTGCGGTTGACTACACCCTGTGTATGCTTGTCAACTGTGCCGTCATGATGCAAGAGTTCGAATCAAATTTGAACTTCCTTAAGCTGATCTGATATGAATTATTAAATCTAATTAACTTAAATTTTAGCCAATCTACTAATTAACATAAGTCACTAATGTGTAGAAAAAAATCTCGTATCGTTACAGGATTTATTATAAGCTAGGAAAGGGACTCGATAGACATATATAGATTAAGTTTTTATAATTACAAAATATAATATCCCAGATACATATTTTATAATTATCAACTCTAACGCTACTCCATTAAAAGCTTAGAGCTGCAGTCTCAAACTAAATAAAATTACAAAGCTTTAACAATCTAACTGTTCATGACATATCATAATGTGTCATATCCTCATAGGATATTCATAATCGGCCTAAGGATAGATTTCATTTTGTCTTCCCGATTATTTTTTTCTTATGTTTCATTATCTCACCATTGAAATATTTACTATTCATAAATAGTATACCATTTGGTTACACCTATATGTCCAAATGGTTGAGCGCTCCAGTCTTCAAATTACAGGATAATGCCTATAAAAGAATATCATTAACTATACAAAAGAGTTATAGATTCCATATCTATGAATACAGACCCATTAGTCATTTCAAGATTAAGACACAACACATATAATTGTCCAAAGTAAATTGATTTAAACAAACAAAATTATTAACCAAATCAATTCAACTTTTTGTCCCGATTTAATATATCGTCACTTATGATAATATACTAATGTTTCTATTCATGAAGTCCCACTTCAATGATCAAGACAAGTCATCTCCCATTAGGGATGTAGACAATATAAGAATCTTATAAGAATAAAGCGTCTAATTTATTCCTTCTATTGCGGATCTTATCATTTAGATTATCACCTTTAAGATTCATGTCTTCCGCATACTATGTCTATCATATGCACGATCTTAAAGGTTTAGACTAACAATCTCATACTTTTGTTTGCTTATCATTTATTGAACGAAAATGAACATAAAGAGGACAACATTTTGTATATGAATAATAAATAAACTCTTTATTGATAAAATGCCTCCAAATCCTTATTACAACATTTACTCCTTATGATACCATATCTTACAATGTCTTGTTATATTATGATTATGTTATGAGCAATATATGACGTGTGCAATATTAAATTATACTGCTTACTCACTTTCAGTTAAGCATGTTTATGATTTATGATTTTGTGATGCTATGTAGTAATATATCATAATGTATACACACAATAAGTTAAGTAAAACAAATAAGATAAGATAAGATCAGTTAAGAGTATCGTACCAACCTCTCAACCTATATGGATGTATTATGTTCAGTTCAACTTAAGATTTCAGTGTTGTTGGAGAGCTCACGAACCTTAACCTCCCAAGGATCGCATGCAATTGGTATGAATACTCGGGCCCATTCAATGTGATAAAATAAGACTTAAATCGTTAAGCATAAAATAAGTACATAAGCAAGCATAAGATCTTCATGCATGCTTTTATTAAACGTTGTTCAATTATGTTTTACAAGTTTAACTTCCTACGTGCTGAGTGAAAGCTCATTCAGTTATGTTCATGCTATAGATAAAAACCCAATAGCAACAGTTGATGAGCAGTGGCAAGCGACGAACTAATAGTGGAAATAGGAGTGGAAACTGTTTATGCAAAAGTATTTTCGCATTTTTATGAAATTTTGTATGTATAAATAAGTAAATAAAATTTTGTAAATATGTCTTGAAAACCGAAGTGGTAATAATACAACCTTAGTCTAAAGAATTTTATGATTTAAAATGTTGTACCAGATAATGTAACGAATATATGAAATTTCAAATATGAAAATTGGAATGATTAATATGTTTTAAAATGCAACTGAAACAAAATTTATAACGATTAATTTTAGAAATGTTATAAAATATTTTACATTTAAATTAAAAATGTTTTAAAAAGAAAAGTTTATGAAATTATTATAATTATGTTTTAGAAATTATTATTATGTTGGATTTAAAGAATTAAGTCTTACAAAATAATTATTATTTCTTTAAAGGAAATATTTTAAGAAATCATCATTAAGATTTCGTTTTGAAAGGAAAAAAAAATATTCTATAAAACCTAGTATCTTTATGATAGGATATGCTTATATTTAGGATTATGTAGTTAAGCAACGGCCACATAAGTAGGGCGTTACAATAATAAACACATTTTGTAAAAGTATGGCATAAAATGTAATTTTTTTTCTTTTTAGTTTTAGTTTGAAAAAGACCTACTTTAACACTTTTGCCTAAAGCCCTAATTTACTTGAGCCGCCATTGGATGTTTGGGTCTCCAAACTGAGAGCAATCCTATTTAATCTCATGGGATTATAACCCTGCTACTAACAAAATAGTGAGACCTAGTCTAAATAGTATACTACATACTAGACTAGGGCATATAGTTTTGTGAGTAGAGGGGTTATAACCTCATGAGAATGAAAAAGATTTATCCTAAACTATAGTTTGGGAAAAGAAATTGAGATATGATTTTGAGATTTTGATCAAAGATGTTGGAAGAAGAATAATTTGTGCAAGAACGACTAGATGGAGATAGCAGTATTAGCTGGCAAAGAAAATAGAAGAAACAGAGAGAGCAAAAAAGGCTCTAAATCTCCTCCTAAGTAAATTTGTAGGCCGTAAATAAATTGACATTGTAGACCCAATCAAAGAAAATATACTTGGCCCAGACACTATAAGTCATGGAGTTTAAATTACAAAGTCACAAATAATAATCAATCCAAGATATAGTAAGGAATTATAAACTCTATATTAACCTCAACATGTAATATCCCTACTATATGACGTCACTCAAATAAACACAATATAGAAACGAAATATTTAGCAAAGAGAGATAGGGGGTTAGAGAGATCGCAAACACAATTTACAGTCGTTTGACAATATGCCAATATCTATTGTCACCGAATTAGATACAACTCAACCTTTTCTATTATATTCAATTGTCTATTCGGTTTAGAAATGTCGATTTAAGCCTCCCGGCCTGGCTTGTAGGGCCAAAAGGAAAACTTAGGCTAGCCAAACCTTGTTAATGAAAGGAGAGGTGTAACCTGACCCGAAGCCCACATGGGCCTAAGGCTAGGGCGAGCGGCCTAAATTTTTATAAGGGATTTTTAAATATATATATATATAAGTTATCTAATTAGACCTGCCCGGCTCGATCCTATCTTAGTTTGGGCCTAAATCTTCAGCCTATCCTGATCCAAACGGGCAAGGCCCAAGCTAAAAAAGGCAGGCTATTGGTCTATCCGTTTTGCCCAACTCAAATTCACAGCTCTAATTCAGCTCGATCACTCCAATACAAAGGTGATTTATTTTTGCTAGGATATCCAACCCTTCTACAACCGCCAATCTTCTTAGGATGTTGGCAACCATTTCCAAGCCAAATTCACTTAGGTTTTGGTAATTTATAGACAAATGAAAATTTGAAGGTTTGTTTGTCTTCGAGAATTAATGCTATAAAAGCTTAAAAGAGAGGTAGAATGGTTTTCACAAGTTGAAAGCCTTTTCTGCACTTCATATATATTTCAAAGCCCAAAAATAGCCTTAAAAAGGGAAAATCTTAAAAATAGTTGTTTGAGCTTGTTGCTAAATGGTCACAAATTTAGTTTTTTAAAATATTATCGGTTGACCGGTCAAAGGCAGAAAGAATTAGCAATATCAGTCCCCAAAAATTTGCCCAATGACCAAAGTAATCGGGCCAGGTTTCCTAACAATGGAAGCATTGCCTCTGACCAGATGTTGACACTATGAACATATAATTTAAAGATATCAATTTTTGCAAGATCTAAGATCAAATGTAGTGTCAAGAAATATTTTTTATCACTTTGAAAAACCTTTAAAATCTTTACACAATCTTGTAAAATATGAATATCCCATGTATGTGTATGAGCCATAACTATTGAAACACACATTGATAAAATTTTCACACAATGAATATAAGACTATATTGAAGAAATAGACCCAAGTAAAGCTAGTTTTGAAAAATCTTCAGGATTGTTTGTTTTGAGTACTCTTTGTATTCAATAAACTCAAATTTGAATTTGAGTATCAAGAATCCTTTGAATTCGTATTTGTTTTCCTCAAAATCCAAATAATTTGAGTATTAAGAATCTAAGTTTTTAAAGTTCTGACTCCCTCTAAACTTTTAATGCTTGGATATCTTTGTTGCAGTAAAAATTGAAATATTCTCTCTTATATTTAAGAGAAAAAATCATAACTTCTTCATTTGATATTCAATTGAGATGATTCTTTTTTCATTATGTTCCTAGTAAAGAGAGGAATAAATTAAGAATTATATTTAGGATCATTAATATTAGGCTTTTATTAGATTATTAATAAATTAAAAATATTTTCACTGCATTTCCAAACAAGAATTTTAATTTAATTCTATACTCAAATTAAAACTTAAATACGCATCCAAACATTAATTCTGATAAAAATTTAAATCACTAACTTAAATCCTAATTTAAATCACACTAACTCAAATTAAATCACTAATTCGAATGCATTTACCAAGCAGAGTCTTCAGGCTCAATTCCTTCTTCATATAATGTTGGTTTCGAGAGAAAATTTTTCTTCTCAAAAACCTGAATTGACAAATAATTCTAGACTATTTTTCTAAAACAAAACTTGAAGTTAGGTAGTAATACACCTACAATCACCTATTATTCATCACCAAAATCAACTTTTTTTTTAAAAAAAATGCTTTAGAACTTTCGTATATTTAAGACAAAAACTTGTCAAAGCAAAGTTTAATTTTAAAAAAAAAATCGTAATCACATCAATAAATTAGTAAATTAATTAACATATAAAATTTAGGTTGTTACAATTTCTCATCCATACAATTGTTGTTGAAATTGTATTTGTATCCTATGCCTTTAATATAGAAAGTTTTTATCTCTCTTTGAAGTGCCACTTGTGACTTGCATAACAACATTAGCCTCACAAGTACAATTCAAGTTTTCATTGTTTTCACGAGTCATGATTATTATATCCCATGCATAGGATGTTTAACTTGGCACATTATTACTTGTTCTACTTCCTTTACATTTTTTTTAACCTAATTGTTTTTATCATATTTTTGTATTCTAATTTTTGCTTTGTTGTTTTATTTGTCAGTTTATTCTAATTTGTGCATTATTTTGTCCTATTTTGGACTACTTTTGAGTGTAGTGAGCTGAAAGAATTCTATAATTATCAAATAATGTTTGCAAACAATAGGTTAGGAAAGATATATATATATACACACACACACACACAAACATACATATATATATATATATATATATATAAAGGAGAATCTTAAAAGGAGTAGGGATGGGCATTAAACCGATCAAAACCACTCAAACCGACTCTTAGTTTGGTTTAAAATTTTGAAAAACCAATTAAATTTGTTTGGTCTGTGGTTCCGACCTAAGGAACCAAACAAAACTAATTTCTATTTATTGTATTTAAAAAATTATATATTCAATATATTTGTAAAAAATAATCAATTATTTTATTAAATATTTTTTTAAAAAAATTAAACATGATGCAAATTTAATAATAATTATTCTAAAAATAATTAAATAATCATAAGATTTATCATTCATGGCCAGCTAATGATTTAAACATTTTATGTCTTTTGAATTTGAATGTTTTATTTTTGTTCAATTTTGAACTTTAGATGTTTTATTTATATTATAAACTGGATACTTCATTCCTGCATTATTGATATCTATAATTGAGAAATAAAGAATAGTTTATCATAGCAACATGTTGGTTATAATTATAGTTAAGAAAGGAATTATAAACATTATTTCAAACCAATTAAAAAAACCAAATTAAACCAATTACATTTGGTTTGGTTTGGATTTAGTTGCTTAAATGTTTTCACCAATAAACTTCGATGATGTGCTTCTTTCCAGTCGCAGCAATGGAAGGGATTTGAGGACATTATCCTTAGAGATTATCGAGGTGCATAGAAGGATTACCTCGGAGTGTTCTTTGTAGGTCATTAACGTCAGAGAAGAAGGAGACAGCTTGGGCTTTGGCGACTCAAGAATGGGCGAGCATGGTGTGGCCTTATTGGACAAAGGTTCTACCGAGGATGGTGATCTTGAGCTTGTTAGAGGATCGAAAGTCAGCAGCGAGCTTGGACTCATACGTGGTGGCTATGGGGAATATGAGCTTTTACTCAATTATGTTAGGATCTGTAATTAAAGGTGGAGATCAAAAGTTTTATTAATTGAAGGGTTGAGATTTATTTTGAGTAAAAAATTGATTTTGAATTTCATACATCAAAACTTATTTTTCAATCTATGAGCTTATTTTATATCACACACTAGATATGAATCCAATGGTCTTTATAACTTTCTCCACCGGTGGAGAATTATCATTTTCCATCGTAACTTTATTCATTTTTTTTCCATAAGCTAAAATTTACATTTGTAGGTATTATAACATAATTGCAATGTTGCAAAATTTACATTTGATTTTGTGGAAAGTATTAAAATCTAAATAATACTCTAAATAAAGTGAGGCCGAATAATAAACTCATATAACATATAGAAACATTTGAATATGTAATCAAAAACTGCCTCTGAACATTTTTTAGCAAACTTTTTCATGTTTCAACAACAGTAGTTTTTTTTTTTGAAGTTCCAATAGTCGTAGTTTTATGTGTTCATTTGGGCGACAATAGTTTGAACATATTAGACTGATGTTGTTTTGGGGATTGATGTACCTTTGGAATCTTATTATGATTAGACATTAGTGAAATGCACATCTCTCATTTACCAAAGATTTTCATCTTTTATTTACCCAAAAAAAAAAAACATTCCTAAGCTTTTGGCCTCCAAATTTCAAGAAATGAAAAGGGGACTCCTTCCAAAATTAAAGTGCTTAGTATATTTGCAAATTAAAAAAATTATATGTGCATGCAACATGTTTTATAGTTAACTAGTGTCTGTGCACCAAACCCTACCTGAAAGAGAAAAATGAGGGGCGAAAAATTTAAAACCAATGTGGTGGTGGCATGATGGCAAATGAGGGCTATATGAGGACTTTGTTTATATTAGGTCATGGGTTTGAGTGTTGTCAAGCACAAAGAGTCTACCCTATTGGTTAGCAGCAGACTATTGCAAGCTCTTGAAGCCCATATTGAAGAATTTGAGTGTTTAGAGAGAAAATAGAGGCATGAATTTTTATAAACAAAGTTGGGTTCAAGGCGTATCGGAATACTTTCATTAAAGGTATTATTTGCCCTCACTTCTCAAAGTTTGTTAATGAGTTTCTCGGTAAATTACCCCCAAGATACAACAAACCCTTAAACATAATATCTAGCAATAATATTGTGTTTTTGAACAATAAATGAAATATGTAGATTTTTTAGAGTGTTATTTAGAGACAGAAGTGTCATTTCATGAACGGATATAACCGGTTCAATCCATACAACCCTTTTATATTAAGATACTTCTTCATTTGTAAATGTATCTCTTCGAATGTAAAGGTACCTACTCATGTATCAACATAACTATTATTATAGATATGTCTGTTGCTAATAGGTTTTAGGTTTGTATAAAAACATACAACCAATAAATACATCACTTTAGAACATCTCAAAAGACATAATTTCATCACATATTAGCTTAGACGGGTGCAACGACGCTAGCTTTTAGGCGCTATGGCGCTAGTTTCACTGACCAAAGTGGTGCTAAAATTTCAATTAGCGCTGTTTTGCCCTTCCGTATAGCGTCGCGACCTCAATAAATCAGCACCACAGTGCTACGGGCTGACTTTAAACACAATAAAATGTGTATATATTTCTCATAATTACAAGTGTGTCTTTGATCATAAAACACATGAGATGCATATTACAATTTCTTTTACAGTCCATAGTATGAAGGCCCAAGGTTAGGGTCCTTTGTTATTCCATCGATGGCCACAATGTTAAGGAGGCCTCTTATTCTTATGATGGACTAGAGAACTTTTACAAAACTTGTTAGGAATCAAATTAACAGCATGTTTGGCAAAATGATTTTAAGTCAAAAATTGAATTCAAATACTATAGCATGTTAGAGGTTTACACTGTAATATACTTTTGCTTTACACTGTATTATGTGAAAGCTTTACATTATGAACAGGTTTAAACTTATATCCTAAACACAAGAGGTAAATCAGCAACTCATTAGCCCTTAGTTGTTATAAATTAGTTAGGCTTAACCAAAATTCTACAATTCTAATTAGTGAATTAGTTTTGTATTAGTTAGAAAAGCAACAATTTATATAGGTGTCTGTTAGTAACTTCTGTGTTGTTGGAACTTTTGATTTAAATCAATTGAAAAAAAAAGTGGGGTAGAGCGTTTAAATCTTAAATTGGAAGGTTTTTTTTTTTTAATTCAAAACCTTAAATTAATGATTGAAACTAAGCTTTAAAAATCTTACCAAACACTAGTTCATTTGAACTTTTTGATTCATACCAGGGTACAATTTATATTAACATTATGAAAACAAAAAAAATTAAATAAGAGGGACAATAAAATTTTAGAGGGTTGGAGGGTAATTTTTATATACAGTATTGAAAAAAAAATTAGATGGACGACCACCCACCTTCATTCGTGTATGACTCTACTCTTGTTCACACCACTCGAACCAGTAAACTAAACAAACACTTGGCACTTTCTTCTTTAATCTAGGGAATACATAGCCGTTATTAACAGTCTCCACTTTGTAAAAGGAAAAGTATAGGATAAATGAGTAGGGTGTCAGGGCTTGTGATTGGAACTATACAGTTTCAACTGAAAAGAGTGCAAAACGGTTGAAACTCTGTGGTTTAAACTTTCTTCCAAACGCCATAGAAGTTAATGCTGCTAGAAAACTCACCATTAAGGATATTACGGAGTTTTTATTGATTGAGATGGTAGCTTTTGGTCGAACGGACAGCGGATGAGATAAATAGAAAGCGTAGCCGGACGATTTGGGCTTCAAAAGAGACGATGCATATGGATGCGGTATCGAACAAACTAGAGCAAAAACATTATTATAAAAAATCAGGTTCTTTAGAATTCAACATAAAATATATATTTATCAAATATATATTTGGAGGTGGAATTTCTTGACTTTATATCTTAATATCAATTCCTGGTCTTGTGCAGAGAAGTTTTCTTAGCGAACCGTGTAAAAGGAATATTTATATTCTATTTGATAAAGTTAGTTCTAGCTAACTTTTCACTTAAAAACAATATAAACTTTTCACATGTTAAAAAAAAAAAGACGCTCTAAGATATAGCTTTCATAAAATACAATATTTACGGTTCTAATCAATTGCTCTAACTATAAACCGCGTAAAAAAAAGTATTTAAAGTTTCTTAGCGAAGAGTGTTTATCATTGATCTATTTCTTTAAGACATTATCTATATATATATATATCAATCTTATCTCGTATTTTATGTGTGTGTCTCTCTTCATATATATATATAAAAGATTCATAGACATTGTAACGGACATAGAATGCTGCACCTTTTTTTTTCACTTATGTCGAAAACCGTGTGAGATGCAAGGTGTCGTCTCAGTCTGGTGAAAAAAAAAAATTATTAAAGTTATGAATTATATTTTCAGATTCCGTGCATATCTTTTGAACTTAGGATAGAGGGTTCAAACGTATGACGAAAAAAATAAAAAAAATAAAAAATGTTATATATATAGTATAATGAAAAAACTACACCCGCTTTCATATAAAGTGAATAATTCGAACCTTCTATCCCAAGTTAAAAAAAAAAATCTAACAGGTAGAAGTTAATATTCTTTTGCATATTTTCACACATGCAAACCGAAAAAAAAATATGCATATTACATTTTTTTAATTAACTAGCTTAAAAATAGCTAATAAATAAGTCAAATGTTATTTATTACATCAGCAAAGAGTTATCAACGTTTTTTTTGGTGGACAAGGGGTCACGGAGACAAAAAAAAAAAAAAAAAAACAATAAAAACTGCCATAAGCGAAGGTGTGGAAAAACCAAGGAAAAACCTAGGATATCTTCTATGATTATTCTCTGCGGCTTCAATGGAGGGTCAGCTTCAAAAACCATGGATCTTCCGCAGGTAATTGCTAAGTTAGCCAGTCAATTAGCTGCGCGGTTGCCCTCTTTATAAGCATGCATGAGAGAGATTCTCTTGTCTTGATCCAACGACTCTCGAATTTTGACAAGGATTATCAACTTATTATGGCAAAAAAAAAAAAAAAAACCATTTTTAAAAAAGAGTTAATAAGACAATTGACCAAATTACATTTATTGAATTAAAATATGACTTTAATTAATAAAAATTCTACAAATGTCTCATAATGATATCATTAAAACTATTTATATGTAATTATATAGTACAATATATAATATCATTAAGATAATTACTATATCATTAAAGACATTTTAAAAATATTTTAAATATTATGTTAGGTTTTAATTTCATAACAATAATTTAGACATATATTACAATTTTTTCTTAAAAAAAATAGTTTGCATGGATATCTCAACAATAAAATCACGTCCGGCCTACTTGGAAAAAAAAAAAAATTTAAAAGGTGGAAGTTAATTTTGCATATCTTCACACGTGCAAACAGAAAAGGTTATGCACATTTACATACAGATATATATACACACACACAAGTATATATTAAATGAAATATCAATGGTACATGGACCATCAAATCAGATAATAAAAAATTTTGGCCAAATAATCTTGATTTATTTTCCCTAAAAAAAACATTTATTTTCACCACAAAAACAAGGAAAAAAAAAATGAAATTTTTTGGGTTTTGGTTTTCGAAACACAAGTCAAGCGTGTTCTCCAGTAACTTCTTCTTGTTTCTGCTCAGCGTCTTGTCTTCAGCTAAAGACTTACAAACTTCACTTCGACCCACCAACACGCCCGCTCGCCCCCTTCCAGGTTCTGATCTCTCTCTCTCTCTCTCTCTCTCCCCTTTTTTTCCTCATAAAATCTAATCCAAGTTTCAACGAAACTGAAGAAGATTAAAAAAAAAAATTGTTAGGGATCGGTATCTTAACGATCAGATTAATTGTTCTTATTTACTTTTTCTGGATCTTGACTCTTCTTTGTCTGAATTTGTTGTTGTATGATTCTGATTCTTAATCTCAATTGGCTATTAACGCTGAGATTAATTATTCTTTTTAACTATGAAAAGAATTGGAGTTGTCTTCAGATTTAAAAAACATAAGTAAGTGTGCAATTAGATTAATAAAAGTTCAATACGGAAAATAGAGTTTGTTTTTAAAAAAGATACAATCTATTTTGTTCGTTCTGTACTGTTTGTTTTTCTGACTTTTGTTTCTTAGGGAATTTCCGAAGAAAGTACACTTGTCTTTCAAGCTCCTGAAAATTAAATAATTTCTCCATTACATAATCTGTATTTAGAACGTTTGGGTTTCGTATCAGCTCATATTTAACCTGCTGGTGTGATTTTTTTTGAACTCTGACATTTGTTGGATCTAGTATTAACATTTTAATTTAACTCAATTCTGGGGTCAATGAGATGTAAAAAATGTAGACTGAAATTGAGTTTTGGATTGCAGTTTATACTTCATATGAGCATCTTCAATGGGACCCAAAAATCGATTTGAGCCTGTTTTGATGACTAAGCAACTGATTTGATATATTGACGCTTATTTATTTTATGCATGGGTGCGTGTGCATTTAAGTGTAATTTTTTGTTTTTAATTTTCGAAAGCTATAGTATTACATGTTGGACTTTTCGTTTGTTTGTCTGTTTGTTTGTTTGTTGATTTTGCGTGATTTTTCTCTGGTGCAGAGCTAATATTGGTCATTCGTGCATATTAATTTTTGTAAACTCTTTGAGGGTTTGTGAGAAGTTGAAATCTGTGGGTTTCTGATATAGTTTGAATTGGAATGGAAGCTACACTTAGCTGAAAGTGTGTGTGTTTTGTTTTGTTTTGTTTTTTTGGCAGAGATAGGTTACTTAGAATCCCTTTATTTTATATGCAATTTCTTACATTACTAACTGAAATATACTCATACGTGCAGGATATTCTGGTAAGGACTGAAATATCTCCATGGAAAGAAGGTTATATGCCTGTGAAGTTTTTAGTTTGCTACCTTGGCTTCTCAGCTAAGATGGTACTCCATGCGAGTGAAGTTAAAGTCAAATGGAGAGAAATATGGGAAAAGGTGCTATGGATCAACAGAAAAACTATGAACAAGTTCGGTACAGCAACAATGAATCAAGAAATGAGGGACTTGGGTCCACAAATCAACGATATTTCCAGGATCCATCAAGTAATATCAACACTAATTTGCGCCCCCCAGGTTACAATGCGTCTGTTGGGGCTAGACCTGGCTTGAACTACTCCATTCAGACTGGTGAGGAATTTGCTCTCGAGTTTATGCGAGAAAGGGTGAATCCAAGGCAGCATTTAACTCCAAATACTTATATTGACCCCAATAATGCACCTACTTATATGGATATGAAAGGCTTACCGGGAATTAGCCATACAGGTTCTGAAAGTGGGTCTGATATTTCGATGATTAATTCTGTGGAAAAGTCTCGCACCCCAGATTTTGAAAGAAAGGGATCTTTTGCACATGAAGAGAAGAGTTACCATGATTCGGTGCGATCGATGCCACGAAACTCATCAAGGAATGATACGGGTCATGGACTTCGTAGTTATGCCTCTTCAGGAGCATCTCAGAGCTCATCCACAAAGGTGAAGTTCCTTTGCAGCTTTGGGGGTAAAATTTTGCCTCGACCAAGTGATGGAACGCTTAGATATGTTGGAGGTGAAACACGTATTGTACGGATAAGTAAGGATATTTCTTGGCAGGAACTTATGCAGAAAATGTTAACCATATACAACCAGACACATACAATAAAATATCAGCTTCCAGGTGAGGATCTTGATGCATTGGTTTCTGTGTCTTGCGATGAGGATCTGCAGAACATGATGGAGGAGTGTAACGTCCTTCAGGATGGGGGATCACAAAAACCTCGGATATTTCTCTTTTCTAGTGGTGATTGGGGGGATGTTCAACTTAGTCTAGGAAGCATGGACGGTGATTCTGAGGTCCAGTATGTAGTTGCTGTAAATGGTATGGACCTAGGTTCAAGAAGGAACTCGCTGGGCATGGCAAGCACCTCTGGGAACAATTTGGATGAGCTACTCAGTCTAAATGTTGACAGGGGGCAATCTTCACTTGAATTAGCTGGTCCTAGTATTGCTGCTTCAACAGTGACTGTTCCTTCATCTGCCCGCCAACCTTCTCAGACAGTGGTTACTAGTTCAGTCAGTGCTTCTGAATCTAATACACAGGGTTATCAGGAACTAAGCATACATCAGGGAGAAGCTAACCAGCATCTATCATCTACACCACTTCAGTACAATTACAGTATTCACTCCTTTATACATGCAACTTCTGGAGAAAATTTTGCTCCAATGCCCATTCATGCGCATCTGACTCAACGAGGAGTTTTGGCTGAGGAGCAGCTTTATGGTGGTTTCCATCTCCATGATTCTGAACCATCCACAAAGGAGATGAAATTGAAAGGAGTTAGCTTGTCTCAGACGATGAGTGAACCTGACAAAATCCGATATGTAGAAAAAGATGTGGCATTAAAGGAGGCGGAGATGAAAAGAGGGAGCTCACTCCAGAAGATTAATGAAAACGACGAAGGTTGGACCATGGAAAATGAGCAGGTCTTTTCTTCTCATTCACCTGATGGTTCTGCTCCAAATTATATTCCTAGAGAAGAACCTTCGTTTGCCAATTCAGCATCTGATGTTGTGCCTCCTTCAATGGGTTCAAAAAGCAATAGGAAGCTCCAGGAGCCTCGACAAAATTCAGTCTCCTTCGAAATTGCCAGTGAAGAGAAAAAGAAGAATGAGGATGATCAACCTTACGTATCTAGTGTACCATTTACAGCTGGGTATGGTGGTTCTGAGACAGATCCTGCTGACTTCAGCTGCCTTGAACCACCTGTGGTTCCTCAACCGATCTTTAGTTCTGAGCGAATTCCCAGGGAGCAGGCAGAACTAAACCGTTTGTCAAAATCAGATGATTCATTTGGTTCTCAGTTCTTGAAAACACAGGCACTTTCTGAGCACTCACAGCCAATCTTAAATTCAGTTGATAAGTTGCGTGATGCGGATGTTGCGATGCAATCTGAACAGTCATCTTTAATTTCGAAACCGCAGCACAAAAATCCTCAAACATTTGAAGAAGGGCTTGCACAATTGGGAAAGTACAAAGAGTTTGCTGAAAATATTAATAAGAGGAGTTCAGCGATTTCTGAGGAGGTGTGTGACTCCAACTTACAGAAGCCCGACTTGAGACATGTGGTAGCTGACTCCGGGCAGGAATATGAAATGGGCCGGGTCAAAGATAACTCCAAAGATATCTCCACAAATGATAAGGAAGCAGCACGGCTGAACCATCAAATGGCAAAAAAAGGTGCTGAAAAGAATAAGGAGGGCTCTGCTTTAAGTTCCCCAGAATTTGAGTGGAAGGAAAATGCAACTGATAAGGACTACACTAATAATACTAAGAGCCAGGGGCAGCCCATGGCTTGGGCAGAAAACTCTGTGACAGGAGTTTCTCGAGGGGACTCTGCTGCTGGTGTTAGCAGTTCTGAACATGGAGACATTCTTATCGACATTAACGATCGCTTTCCTCGTGATTTTCTGTCAGACATATTCTTAAAAGCTAGAATCTCTCAGAACCTCTTGGGCATAAGTCCATTGCCTGGTGATGGGACTGGTGTGAGCTTCAACATGGAGAATCATGAGCCCAAGAGTTGGTCATACTTCAGAAAGTTAGCTCAGGATGAATTTGAAAGAAAAGATGTGTCCCTTATGGACCAGGACCATCTGGGTTACTCTTCTTTGCTGGCAAACATTGGAGGATCTCCCCTAGATTATAGTCACCCCCCTCTGAAGTCTGATATGGGTGCTTTGGGTCACATTGACTCCCATATGAACTTTGTTGAGGACATTCATCAAGAATCAACGAATATCACAGGTCCCAACACAATGAATTTACATTCTGATTACAATTCTTCGCATTTCAAGGTCAAGGAGAGTGAGCAGTTGGATATAGCTAACCCAATTATCCTGGAATCAGAATATGTGGTATTTCATCTGTTGTCTTTCTTCAAGTCTTAGGTATTAGAATCTCCACCACATTCTTTACCTCTGACCACAAGTTATCTTCTCACCATACAGGATGGGAAGCTGGATATTCAGAACACAGCTGTTCCTTTCGTAGATCTTACTCTTGGAGATTTTGATATTAGTACCTTGCAGGTATGATCCTTGCAGTTTAGTTCTTTATACTAGTGCCACGTGGAGAACGTGGTTTCTTAATATATATATGTTTTAAACCATCTTTCCTCTGCTTTCACTATTGCCACCACTGTTTTTACAAGCCTACTCTCTCGTTTTTCTCCTTATTTTGATACAAGGAAGATTGTTAAGCTCTTTAGCTAGAGGGCACACTTCATGATTCCCAGAACTGAACCCTTATCTCAAAAGACATTTACGTCTAGATATTTTGTTAAAAAAAATGATAGAATCTTTGCATCCAAGGTATCCAAAAAAATAGCTAGAACGGAGTACCAATGTAACACAAATAAAGACTCACATCTTCGAGGAATCATCCAAGAAAACACCAAAATTTATCACCAACCGAAACCAAGATTCAAAATTTGCAGGACAAAATAATTACAGAGGGTCAATTTTATTACCTTTCTTTTCCTCCAAGGGCACACCTACCCTATCCTATTCATAGTCCTCGCTATAAAATCACGTTACTCTGTCCATCGATGCTATGCTTTATCTACCGTCTTGGTATTTTTGTTTCTGTTTTGTTGGTTTTGTTTTTGTTTTTGTTTTTGTTATTTTTCCATTTTTAATAATTGTATCTAAACTAATCAAATACTCAGGTGATATGAAGAGCGACATTGGTTTAGTGTGCATGAACCTTTATTTTTTATTTTTATTTTTTATCATCTTATTGTGTGAAAAATTTATATATCCTTTGATGTAGAAAGCTGATGTTTATTGTGTAGCTCTGTACCCTAGCGTGCATCTTTACAATATAAAAAAGCCAATAATTTTTACTATTCACATTTCGACCAAAACGCATGCCTTTTTTTTGTTTTGGCTTTTAAACCTTTTTTTTTTGGCTTTTCTTCCCTAAATATTTAATCTTTGTCGTTTTCCCCTCCTTTTTAGCATTTCTTCTTCTCTTCTTTTTTTTTTTTTTTAATTTCTTTTGCTTTTCTTCCCTAAATATTTTATTATTATTATTATTATTATTATGATTTTTTATTTTTTTTCTTTTCTTTAGTATTTCTCTTAAAATTTTATATCTTAAATGTATGTCGTTGAAGTACTTGGTTCATCTAATTTGTAACTATTAAAATCAGTACCCTCAAATATGCCCCCATTTAACTTTTTCTCTCACAATTTTTGGAAATAATTTTTAATGTCAAATATGGGTTTCATAAATAATTTTTTTAACTACCAAATTGCTCAACTGAAATAACTTTCTCTCAAATAATCAATAAAAAAAGAAACTAATAGTTTTGCTATAGTATGTTGCCTCATAAAATATAAGCTAATACAATTTTTCAATTCAAACATTCAATTTAAATTACGTACCCAAACAAATATTAAACTTGTTTGAATAAAAAATTCAACAAAATAGGAAGGCGCACGGCTAGTAATATTTAAAATGATACAATAAAATAAAAAATTAAAAATAAGAAAAAGAAAAGAATGAGAATAAAACAAAAGGCCGGAACTAAGGAAACAATATAAAATTCTTAGATCATACTTCTATTATGTTTTGTTGTATTCTTCAAATGCATGCCGTTATAGGCTAGACCAAATTTCTGCATTTTCTTACGCCACCAACTTCCCATTATTTTCTGGAGTATACCCTGGGAATTTCATTTTAAGTTTTGAAATTTCTGACTCATTCTCTTCCATCTTTTGATTCCATAGTAGATTATAAAGAATGAAGATCTTGAAGAGCTGAGGGAATTAGGTTCTGGTACTTTTGGGACTGTGTATCATGGAAAATGGAGGGGTACAGATGTTGCAATAAAACGAATCAAAAAGAGCTGTTTTACTGGACGATCATCGGAGCAAGAAAGATTGGTGAGTTTAGTGCATTGTCTGCTTGAAAATTAATCAGTAAACTAATGTTAATGGATCCTGACTTGCTCAAGATATTCTTGAGAAGTGGGGACGACCAAGAAGGGTTCTTTTGCCATGTATATCTGTGTACGCACCAACCTGTGTTGTTCGCTCTGCTGTATACCCTCAGTTAGTCCTTGTTTGTTTTGGGGGGGAGAGAGAGAGATTGTGGTCCTTATTTCTGAAATTTTATCTGCCTACGAACACTGACTGTGGAAGGTAGCCTTTGCCCTTACATTTTGAAGGGGGGCACCAGAGAGAGAGAGAGAGAGAGAGATTGTGGTCCTTATTTCTGATATTTTATCTGCCTATGAACACTGATTGTGGAAGGTAGTATTTGGCCCTACGTTTTGAATAAATATGTGTGTATTGCTTTGCTTTATAGTAATTTCTGTCGTTTTGGGAGTTCTGAGCTTGTTCTTTTTATCTTTTCCTTCAAATTTTATGCTGGTAACTGATTTTTGATTTACTTCCCAGACAGTAGAGTTCTGGCGTGAAGCTGAGATTCTTTCAAAACTCCACCATCCAAATGTGGTGGCATTTTATGGCGTAGTTCAGGATGGACCAGGAGGAACCCTAGCTACTGTGACGGAGTTCATGGTGAATGGATCTCTTAGGCATGTCTTACTCAGCAAAGAGAGGTATTATCTTTATCAGATGTGCTATATCACATAACCAGTGTACCTGATAACTGGATCGAGTCTTCTTAACCTTTTATTAATTTTGTGTTTTACCAGGCATCTAGATCGCCGTAAACGGCTCATTATTGCTATGGATGCAGCATTTGGAATGGAATATTTGCATTCAAAGAATATAGTGCATTTTGATTTAAAATGTGACAACTTGCTTGTCAACTTGAAGGATCCTTTACGACCTATTTGCAAGGTATTTTAACTAGTTTGGAAGCGTTATTGGCTTTGTGTTATTGCAATTTTTTTTAGTAAGCAATAAATGACATCATCTTTGAACCGACATTTGCAGGTAGGTGATTTTGGTTTGTCAAAAATCAAAAGAAATACCTTAGTCACTGGTGGTGTGAGGGGAACCCTTCCATGGATGGCACCGGAACTGCTGAATGGTAGCAGTAGTAAGGTCTCCGAAAAGGTAAACTGCTATTTATTTGGTTATACAAAGAAAGAGAATAAATTAAACTTCCAGAAATATGCAGAACTTACATGTGGGTTTGTTAAACACTTAAAACTGAAACATGCCATAGGTCCATCCTGAAATCTGTACAAGGGAAAAGGATTGACTGAATCTATGTTGGCGTTTGGTATGCGGGTTCAAATCGTTTGAATCCATGGGTTCAATTTAAACATGCCTAGTGGATTTTTTATAGTCTTGAGATTGCAAAAAATGCAACCTAGAATCGGCTTCTTTTTGATAAAACCCAAAGTTTACTGAACAAGATCGAGGTATGTGTACTAAATTAAGTAGTAGGTGTTTGTGGAATGAAGAAAGTTGTGCTGAAATAAAATCGAGAAGAGTTGTGTGGTGTAAAAATACTTATTTCTTCTTGCAGAACTATGGTCATGAGAAGAGTGATAACTGATTGTAATTAAAATATAAATGCTGTTATGGGGCGAGGTCTCAGATTTGCTAAATAATGTAATGGGGATCGTGTGGTTTCCTATGAGTCAATGACCAGTGTTTTGATGGTACTCATCCTATTGGCAAAGTTGGTGAGATAAGGAACGATGATGGTGTAATGACATCATTAAGTTGTAGTGGACAGTGGTGATGTTGCAGACATGTAACACCAAGTTTGCATATGATCGGTTACATTGGCATTGATGGTCGTGGTGGCTGGTTGGGGCAAAGATATTTATAATGACAGTAGTAGCTTCATAGTAATAGAAGATATTTAGACTTGCTTATTGTAGAATTTCGATAATTGGATTGATTTTTCCCTTTGTTTGGCATCTTAATTGGAACTAATCAACAAAAGGTGTAAAGCTCTCAGCAGCTACAATAAAAAACAAAAAGTTGTTAAAGTGTAAAGTTCTCATATGTTATAGTTTTCAAACCAACATTTTCAATTTCAACTACTTTCCTAAACATCCCGTTCAAACCATATCAATTTTATTTGTGCTAAAGTTCAATTAGCATCCAACAAATTGTTATTTACTTGGAGTAGAGTTCAACGATCTTCAAAACAAAGTTTTTCTTTTTCAACTATCAGACTTGAGTTTCTTATGGTTGTAAACTCATATCTGTTGGTCTGGTGTTGACTACTATCTATCCTTCTTTTATTCCCCCTTGTTTTCAGGTTGACGTGTTCTCCTTTGGTATTGTCCTGTGGGAGATTCTTACTGGAGAGGAGCCTTATGCCAATATGCACTATGGAGCAATTATAGGTATGTTTAGTTACCTGCTTTCTTTCCATTTTTTTACAAGTGACTAACACCTAACTTTGGAAAATACTTTAGCAACTCACCTTAAACGTAGCACACCCTCATCCATGGAATCAAAACTTTTAATGAAATCAAGTCAAATCTCCTTCACTTCTTGGCCATAAATTTCGTTTAGTTTTTGGCAAATGACTTATTTATAACTTTGGCTACCCATCTGCTGAGCTAAAGAAAAATATGTTCTGTTATGAATGTCAGTAAGTTACAAAATCAGGTGGTATTATAATCGTAACATATTGTTTCGGATAGCAAACAAATGTTATCAAGGAGAAGAAAGAACGGAAAAAAAAAGAAAAAGAAAAGAGGACTAACAGTCTTGGAAAAGAAAATGAAAACCCAGCTTTAACAAAACGAAGCAAAACCTCCTGAAAACTCGGGAAGCCCCCAATCCTTGAGAAACTAAAGCCGACGCCCAGCACAGGATAGAAACTCACAAAATAGCAAGCACTTGTTTCATCCTTGTAATAGAGGTCGTTTTGAAAGCAGACTTCAAAAGTCTCCTCATCTCTTTCCAACCAAGGAACCTAAAACAAGACATGCACCTCATTTTTAATGCCTCTGGTCCATGCATATTACGAAAGCCAATATATTTTCCATTCATCAAATAATCTAGAGCAAGGAAAGGAATGATTGGAGAAATATCTTCTTTTCTTTTTGCAGTCATCAGATCAATAAATAAAAAGAAATACTCTTTTTATTTTATATATATTGACGGTTCCTAATTTGCAGGTGGTATTGTGAATAACACCTTGAGGCCACCTGTGCCAAGCTATTGTGATGCTGAATGGCGATTGCTAATGGAGCAGTGCTGGGCCCCTGATCCAGTGGCCCGTCCGTCTTTCACGGAGATCGCAAGACGCCTACGCGTGATGTCTGCAGTGGGCCAAACCAAACCGCACGGTCATCAGCCACAGGGTCAACTACCCAAGTAAGAATAGTCGTTGAAATTTCATTGTGCCGTTTTAGCTGTCATATTAAGTTATAATTTCGGCGGTGGTTAGTTTTGTTACCTAGATAAAGTGTGTATTGTATGAGTATGTAGAAAGGGGTGCTTATTGCATGGGTGAGATTATGTTTTATAAGTTGATTGTATATCATTGTTGAAAAGCATGCTGGTCTTTTGTGGAAATGTCATCGAAATTGGTTTGTATGTAAAGCTATAATTTTGTGTCCATAGTTATACAAGCTTTGTTTTGTCTGCAGCCCGCTTTTTGTCAAATGACATGTAAACTTTCTATGCCATTTTGTTGCTTTGGCTCCGAGTCTTGGCTAAATATTTGGCGATGTGAACACTAAAATAGTGCATTATCGTATGTCGGGGAAAAAAAAATCATAGTAATAACAAAAATGAAAGAAAAACCAGCAAGGGAAGTCTATTAGTTTGCAGTTGTTGGAACAGACTGCTTGTTCAGTCTTTTGCTCTTTACAAATGTGGGATGAGAAGGGGAAATATTAATCATCTCTTTTGCGTAAGAGGTTTTCTTTTTTTTTTTTTTTTGAAAATAAATATAAAAGCGTCTCTCATACCAACTCTAGCAGCAAAACTGAGAGAGTTTTAAACTAAATTGGCACATGATTCTAGAACCGTTTACGCGGATCAGTTTTACTTGAATACTTTTCTAAGTGTTTGGATTGTTTGTTAGAATTAAAAATACCGTATCAAGTTAAATTAAAATACAATACTAAAATCAATTCAAGATAAAATTTTACATGTTCGAATTGATGAGTCAAACATTGTTCGTCTGTTAGTTAAGGTTTACCTATTCGACTTTTAACTGAACCAATTAATTTATTAGCCAAGTTACGTCATCTCATTAGCAACTTGTTTCAAACATGCTATTAGCCGGTTGAGAACTTTGTTCGAACCAAAGGTTTAAACTTAAAATATTGTAACACATTAGTTTTGTGAGAAAAAACACGAACAAAATTGATACAAACTAAATTTTTTGATTTAAACCAAGTTCCTAGATGGGCTTTATATGTTAAATACAATCAAGCATTTAGATCATTTGAGTGGCAGTTTGACGCATATGATTTGGGAGGATAAAATAGACTAGATAAAATTCAATTTTAATACTATGTTTAGTGAAAAATTTTACAAGATAGGATTGGATAAGATTTTGTTTAATCTATGCCAGCATACCTTACAAGGGGGTTTGGCTATTCTCCATTAAAAGACAAAGGTAAACATCAAACATTGTCAATTGGGGCACACTGAAAAATTTTAAAGACCTATTTGTAAAAATTTATAAAATTTGGGGCAAAATTTTTTTAATTGAGAAATCAAATAGAAAATTTTGTGAGAAATATCTTCAAAAATTACATTTTTACCTCTTAAATTTTAAAAATTTACCTCAAATTAATTTTTTTTAAACGAAAATGAATTTATTTATTTTTTTAAGGAAAATGTCTCTATACTAATAAAACAACATCATGGTTGTATGCATAGCTTAACGGGAAAATCACATCCGACTCCATCTAAAGGTGAAAAGTTTGAATTCCCTCACCCCCAAGTTCAAAAATAATAATAATAACAACAAATAAATAAAACAACACTAAATATAAGATTGGATTAATTAAAAATTTAATCCTACCCACTTTTACACACTTATCTAATCCCTTAAGACTATCACATTCAATATTGTCCTATTTCATGCACCAAACTGACCCCGAGTGCTATAATTCCTTTCGACACGTATAACGATATTAAACACGAACTGAATGGTGATTTGGGAGCTTACTTATTCTTTAGTTCAGTTATGTATGATCATTATGCATATATTCGCCAGCACTTTTCACTATCATGTAATCCTTTGTAAAATTTGTTGAGACAAAATACGAAGATAGCATATAACTATATTTATATTTACAGTAGTACTCGTCAACTTTGATCTTTATTAAATTGAAAGTCTCAAAGTATATGAAAGTTTCTCTAAATCGTCATTATGTTAGCTTTCCAGAAATGCTCTAACCGCGCATGAAATATGTTTGGTTGGGATTTTTTTTTTTTTTAAAATCTTAGACACTAGATTCATATATTTGTTTGCATTTATATCACCTTTTACCAATGCACATAGGTTGATGATATCTTAGGCACGGTTTTGTTTGGGAAAAAAGATTTAGAATAATTCGTTTGTAATTTTATTGGTAGATTATTGATGTGATACTCTTTTAAATACCAATAAAAAAGTTGACAACTCATGAATTAGTATAAAAGTTGATATTTGAGTTAGTGTTTTTAGCATTCTTTGAAAGATTTATTTTCTCATGTTTCTCTTCCCAATAAGTGGCGTAGAGTAACCCTAAAGGGAACTAATAGTAAGTCAAGAGTCAACACTAGCCATGGAAGTGTTCTCAAATCCGAACGAGTTTCCAATTGCCACTTACGAGGGGACGAGTGGGAAACTCGAAGTACACATACTAGTTAAGTATAAACCTCACCTATAGTATGGAACAAAATGTTTCAATCATGTTTTAAATAAGTTTGTTATTGTGTAACAGTTTTGGTCAACTAGACTATAGTTAATTGTAGCAGCTGTAATTACGTGAGCATATAAATAATAGATTGCTGTCTCTCTCAATTTAAGAGAGTTCATTTCACAAATTTACTTCTCTGTCCAGATTAGATTTTTTCTCACTAAGACATGTTCTTTTGAATTTTCTCTATAGCAAATTCTTGTTTCCTTCCATTTTATCTTTTTATTTTTGCACCAGTACCCCTCTAACTTATTGCTTTTGGTAGTTTTCACCTCATTTTTAATTTTGACAACAATGCTAAACTCACAAATTTGTTATAAATCACCCATTGTAATTGTGTTACTTTAAATTACAACAATCGACATGTAATTTTCATATTTTTTGCTAATTAATAGCATGACATGTCTTTTCTTATGAACATTAACCCAAATTTATATATATTTAATATAAGTTAATTCAAAACTTTCTATTTTGATAAAATTTTATCAAAGATCTTAATCACAATAAATTCAGGTTAAAATATATAAAAATGATCATTTATGTTATTGGTTGATGACCTATATAAAAATCACTTATCAATTTCTCTTAAAAAAATAACACACCAATGGGGAAGTTAAGATAAATTCGTAAGTTTCTAAAGCGAATAGTCAAAATTAAAAGTTTAGGGGTTAAATTGCCAAAAGTAATAAATTTGTGTGGCGGAAATGAACGAAAAACGATATGAACCTTATTAAACTAAATGATCAAATCAGATGTAAAATCTTGAAATGAACATAAAACATAAATGTAACGAAATAGAAAATTCCACGCGCCTAATGAACGAGTACTTAAAATTTACTCTACCAACAGGAAAATACATCATGTTGTGCCATTTAATTTTCAAGAGAAAAAAAAAGACGACAAGTGGAATAACTCAAATATTTCCACTTCCCATTTAATCGTCTCAACACGTAAAGTGCACGACTGTGCAAGTTTTTTTTTTTTGTTTTTAATTTTTTTTTGTGTTTTTGTTTTGTTTTGTTTTATGAGTTTGCTAGTTATTTGTTTAAGCGTTTTGTACTTTTGTTTCATAAATTGTTAGCAAATTGCCAAGCAGACCATTTTTCAACTTTTAATTTGATTAGTTACTTTCTAAATTTAATAAAGTGCTAAAGAGAACTAACGACGACAGTTAACTCATTTGATTTATTTGAAGATTAATGTTGGATTGTGAATAAGCAATAACAGGAACTAAAAGTCTCCCGTAAGCTAGCTAGTCACCTCCAATTAATAAAAAAAAATATCTGTTTTAAGGAATTTTTAAGAGAGTGTAAAGAGATAAGATCAAAGGACTAGGATAAGACCTTGATTAGTGCTTAATTTGATGAGTGTACTTAAGGCCATGATGAACTTTTTTCCTCCCATTTCTCTCATTGATGGCACCACCATTAGAGCCTAATTACCAAAAAAAAAAAAAAAAAAGGCTCAATGAAGTTGATAAGAGGCTTAGCAAAATAAGATTAAGAAATTAAGTGTAATTAATCGTTTATCTATATATAGACCTTTACATATTAAGAGTCCATTTTCTCATTTCCTCCCTCAATTTCTCTATAGTAAAACCAGCTTCCCTCATGTCTTTCTCTCTCAAATTTTTTACTCTCTTATTTGCTAAATCACTAGCCCAAAAACTAAGAAGGAGAAGGAGGTTTTGGTGGAATTACTCAAAGACTGATCTTCAAGGGTGCATAATCTAAACTTTTTCTCTTTTAATTAAGATTAGATTAGTTTATGATTTTTTAGGTGATGTTGGCATGTAATAAGGTTCAATTTATGTATTTGTTATTGTTTTTGTAAATTTAAGTTGTTATGGTTTTAGCTAAGCAATTTTAAGGACGAATGAGTTTAGGCTCTGCCTCTAAAACAGTCACAGACAGTGTAAGAAAACTACATAGATTTTGTTCCAAAATAGTGTAGTTTTTTGTTTTGACGAAAATGACCATCAAAAGTTTGAATCACAATTTTTGCCAAAAAAAAAAAAAAAGAAACAAAACAAAATTTTTAGATCTCAACGAGAGGAAGAACTTTTTTTGAAGAAAATTTTTTATGATCTTGTCTTTAAATTAGAATTTAAAACAAGTTTATAAAAACAGTCAAAACTTTTTATAAAAAATTGTTACTCTGATAAAGTTTGCAAAAATTGCCAGAAGCATATATGTTAGAGACAGAACATGGAATTTTGAAAAAGATGAAAGTTCTAGACCTTGTGTTATAGGGAAATTTCTCATAATGAGAAGACCATCCAAAATTTAGACCCTTTGTAAACTCTGAGTGACCAATCAAGTCCATTAGGTCTAACCAAAGTTCTGACCAGGATCTAACCATAGGCTTGACTAAGATCCGTCTGACCAAGATCCACCCGATCAGGATCCGTCCGACCAGGATACGTTTGACTAAGATCCATCGACTAGGATTAATTTGATCAGGATCCATTTGATTAGGGTCTTTCTGACCAAGATCTATTAGAATAGGCTAAAGCAACTACAGAGAACAACTCCACAACACTGACAATGTGGTTGGAACCTGACCAATTCACATAATAGTGGATCATACCCAAACACCACCATGTGGCACCACCTCAGTCGTCTGTTGAGCAATCCTCTTCCTCTGGAGATCGTGACACCTGTCCTTGGCCACCTAGGCTCCACATAGTAGTAAACTCGAATCACAGGCTAAACACAGTCCATACCCAGATCCATGCTAAACTTTATAAATAAGAGCATCAACTCTACAACAAAGGTACGACGTTCTTCCCTTGCCTATTCTGCCTCTCCCCTTGCCCTTCATGGTTTGAACACTTACCTAAGTGTCATAGTGGCCTTGGCAAACACCACATCAATGTTTCCTTACCCTGAGGCCTTTTATTCTTTCGTAGATTTGACTAGACTAAGCAGAGTTGGGCAAAACAGGAAACCTGACTACTATGCATCCCCATACGTGATGTTGTGTTGGTCTCAAGCATTAACATTTTGGTGCTAGAAAAAGGTACTGCACCTTTCCAACAAACTCACCTCCCCCCAACCACTCTCAGGAAGGTTAGAAGACTAATGGGTCATAAGGTCACTTGACTAATAGTTGGGAACCTAAGAAGAGGACCATAGGTACAACTAGGTCCATTAGGTCCGATGAAAAGTCTGTCCAGGTCTAACCATGTATTCAACCATAGATCCAACCAAGTCTAATAGCTCTGACCAGGTCCACCTGATCCGATTAGGACTCTGACCACTCATTTGACCACACATTTCACCACAGGGCCTCTAGGTTTGATGAAGAGTCCAACCAAATCTACCAGGTCCGATCAAAAGTCTGACCATGAGTCTGACCACTTATTTGACCATAACTTCGACTAGATCCACCAGGTCTGACCAGGATTCTGACTATTCATCTGACTACAGGTTTGACCATAGCTCTGACCAAGTCCACTAGTTCAACTACGTCCACCAGTTCTGACCACTCATTTGACCACTGGTCTAACTAGGTCTGACAAAGTGTTTGACCAGGAGTTTAACGACTCATCTGATCATGCATTTAGCCATAGGTCCACCAACTCCACCTAGTTCTTGGCTATGACCAGCAAAGTCTAGGACAAAGACTCCCAAAAGGCTACAACTAACCAAGAGACATCAAGTCCAATGAAGAGTTCGACCAAGTCCAAAAAGGCTACAGCCAACCAGAGAAGACCAAGTCTTGGCTATGGCCAACTAGATGTAGGACGAAAAGTCCAAAAAGGCTATAGCCAACCAAGAGAAATTAGGTTTGACTAGGTCCAAGAAGGCTGTGGTCGACCTGAGAAGATCAGGTCTTGGCTACAGACAACTAGGTTTAGGACGTAGAGTCCAAAAAGGCTACAGCCAACTAAGAGACATCAGATTTGACGAAGAGTCCGACCAGGTCTTAGAAGGTGACAACTAACTAGAGAAGACCAAATCCTGGCTACAGCCAACCAGGTCTAAGACTAAGAGTCCAAAGAGGCTATAGCTAAACAAGAGACATCATGTAACGACCTAGTTTTTCAAGCCATTGCTTAGCTTGCTTAAACTTTATTTTTTAAACTTATTCTTCCTTATTAGTAAGAAATATAATGGGTAATTTTTTTCTTCCCAGCATGCTTCAAAATATACTTGAAGCCATTGCGACTTTTGTCGCAATATAAACTAAAACATAGTATAAAACTTGACTTTGTAAACGTCCAAAACATTTCATAAAATTCATTAAGTAAACTTTTGCGTTTGTAAAACCTTTTAAAGCAACTTTTTGAAACAACAAAAAGTTTTTCTTAAAACAACAAAACCTTCTATAATGATATCCATAGGCCAACAATTGCATTTGTCTCCTCTTTAACCAATTATACTAGTTTCCTATAGAACCATCTATAGCATGAAGGAATTTGTAATGAGCTTTCGCTCAGTAAGTTTAAACATATCTTACAAAACATTTAAAATACTTCTTATAAAACTTTTCTTTTAAAACATCTTTCATGAACCATTCTCATGAAACATTTCTCGTAAAATGTTTCTCATAGAAATTTCTCGTAAAATGTTTTTCTTAAACATTTTGCATAAAAACATTTCTTATAATACATCTTTGATAAAACGTTTCTCATAAAAACATCTCTTGTAAAATGTTTATCACAAACATTGCCCGTAGAAACATATCTAAATAGAAATGCAAGAAATATCATAATGCATGATTCCATTTATACTCATTTATGAATTTCTTATCATTATTCTTAAATTACTTGAACTATGGGCCTAAGTGTATGTATCAAAAATGCTTAACCATTGAACACCGAGGCTGTAACATAACTTAATATGAATCTCCCCTTAGGTCTGGAGGATGATATGACACTTTCCTATCTCAACTTTTGGGTTTAGATTACCAATCTTGCAATATTAGTGAGCATGTTGTATGACGTAATTGAATGTCTAAAACAATAAATAGAACATCTATGAACATATTGCAAGTCATATCTTGATCTTTAAAACCTTATGCATTATAAATGCAAACATATTTTAAACATATTCAAAGCATTTGAAAATTATTTTCTTCAAACTATAGATGAGGTTTGAGACTTACCTATTTATCGCTCTAGCATTCCACTTTATCTCTTTTCATTTTATTAGTCGCTTTGTGTCCTGTTCAAATTACACTTGGTTATTAGCTAACTTTTTTTTTTTTTTTTAATTTTTGAGTTACTCAATTGATAATGGAACTTAAATGTTAAACGTTCATTCTTGATCCTTTTGTCTTGTTACTGTCAGTTTATTTCTCCATTTCTTAATTTAAACGTTCTTTAGTCAAATTTCACGTCTTACTTGACAATTTCGTTACTTAATGTGACAAGAAACATTTTTGTCTAAAGGTGTTTTTCTAAATTGAAGTGCTTAGGCTCTGTTTTGGCCGTTTTATAAAAGAAGAAGAAGAAGATGATTTTACTCTTAATGAGTTTTTCATAAGTCATGTAACTTTACAAAACTTCTCGTTTTACTTTATTATCTCAACACTAATAGGTTACAAAAAAATTTCCGCTAAGGGAAGTTTTCGTAAATCAGATATTTTGGGGTCCATTTGAGCATTGTTTATGAAAAATAACCATCTTACTCTTGACAGGTCTTAGAAAACATTCTAAACTCGTGTACATCAAAACTTACATTTTCTTATTTCTCGTAATGTTGCGAAGAACAAAAGACCAATTTTCTTTTTGTGAAAATTTATTTTAGCAAAACTTTATGGTTTTTACCTATAACACAAAAAACTTGACGATTTTGCACTTAAAGTGTTTTTCTCAGAAAATTTTCAAATTCTTTTTGGCTTTAAAATTTGTAATTATCCACTTGCTCATAGCACTATAAAAAACCAGTTTTTTTGGTGAAAAATCCAATTTTACATGATTTTTTAGTTTTAGCCCGAAACTTAAAATTCTTGACATTTTTGCCCCTGAGACCAAAAACGACCACTTCATGCCTTTGTGTTCAGTTTTTCACAAGGATTAAAACTTACTAAAGCTCTTTGGTCAAACTCAAACAATTTCAAACATTTTCCTCGTTTTACCGTTTCAAAATTTTGTGATTAAATCTTGTAAAATTCATAACTTAAAATCACTATGGTATTTTCACAAACCACTTAACATTTTTAACAATTTTGGTGAGATCTCTAACTTTTGTGTTTTAACTTTTCTCAAATTTTAATATTTTTTACGGTGTTCCGACTACTTGTCAAATTTTTTGAACTAAAATTCAACCTTTTTAACATGATCCAATTGAAATTTTTCAAAGTTTTGTCCATGAAAGTCGATCATCTTAATGTTTTTGATAAATCTCATGTTAAACTTAGAAACTAATTCTTCCTCAACGTTTATCAAAAACTCTATTCTTTAGAAACTATTCAAACTTTGTATTTAGACAAAGTTTGATAAATTTCCTTTTTTAAGCATAAGGCCCTAGTTTATAACATTTTTCCACATCACCAAAGATATAAAACATTAAGCAATCATGCCATAGATCCACTTTACATGCTATAGTTCATAATTAATATAAACCATACGCAAAACTCATGAAAACCAACAAGTTTTCAAGGCTAAGGTTAGGGGTTTTTTTTTTTTTACCAAGGATTCCTTAAGCTTCTTGATCCTCCTTTGTGATGCTTATACCTTTGCTCAACCTCCTTGACATAAACTATAGCAAGACCCCATCAAAACCTATCCAAGAACTTAAGAAAAACATTGGAACCCATAAAGAAAAGATATGGAATTTTACCTCTAAAAGTGACTAATCTTGATCATCAATTGTGGAATTTGATTCTAAGGTTGATTAGAGGTTGTAATTTTGAAAAATATTGAGAGAGACATGGAAGGGCTATGGTCCATTTCTTGGAGGGGAAAATGGGTGTGTTTTTTCATGGTTCATGAAAAATGATGGAGAAAAGGAAGATATTTTTCCAACTAAGTCATTAATCACTCAGTCATCAGTCAAGGGCATTTTTGTAATTAAAAATTGCATCAAATTTTGGGGCAAAACTGGTTCCATATTAAGGGAAAGGTGGCAATATTTCCACCTTTGAAGTGTCACTTTGGTGGGTCCCATATGTTCTTACAAAGTCTAATTTTACACTAAACTGTATTTTTCCTATATTATTATACGTTTCTACAGTTTTCTATACATATCCATATTATCCACATAGTATAATTCTCATATTACTTAACTTTATATATTATAATTTTCACACTGCTTAACTTTATGCTATATATTCCTTATACTGCATTATTGTACTATTGCATAATTTTCGTACTGCTTAATTTTTATACTGTATAATTTTTACATTTTCTATACACTATTTTCTTTTTATTGTATTTTTATCTTAAAATTTATTGCAACACATTTTTATAACAATTAAGCTTTCTAGCTTATTTTTCTCTTGTTAAGTAATTAATTCTTATCTTCATAAAATTCTTACTTTTCTTAAGACTATGACATGAAATTTAATCTTAAAAATCCCATATTTATTCTTGTTAAATTTGTTATAAAATTTAGATTTAAACAATAATTCTTGTGTCACTAAAGTTGCTTCTTAACCTCCTAACAAATCATTGAGTATAAATTTAGCTCACAAAATTTATATATAAATTACTTAATATAACCAATAATTACTGCTATATAATGAATTAGAAATTCTCTAGTGTCCCACATCAGGTTTGATGAAGAGTCTAACCAGGTCCAAGAAGGCTACGATTGCAACGGCCTGACTTTTTTGAGTTGTTACTTAGCTTATTTAAACTTGATTCCTTAATTTTAATCTTACTTACTAGTAAAAAAATATGGAGTAAATTTTTTTCTTAAAAACATACTTAAAACTGTTATAACTCTCATTGTAATATAAACTAAAACATAAGCACAAAACTTAACTTTATAGTTATTTAAAATATTTCATAATATTCGTTAAGTAAACATTTACTTTCTTAAAACTTTTAAAACATTTTTTCAAAACAACAAAAAACTTGTTTCAATATAGCAAAAACAGATTGTAGTGGTATCCATAGACTAATATTCGCATCTGTCTCACTACAACACCCAGCTCTTCAAATAGTCATTTTGGTATCTTGAAAAATTACCTACAGCATAAAGGATCCCTTGACGAGTTTTCACCTAGTAAGTTTAAACATTTCTTACAAAACATAAAAACATTTTTTAAAAAAGAATCTTTTCTTGTAAAACATTTCCTATAAAACATTTATCATAAAACATTTCTTAAAAAGAATGTAAGCAGTATAATAATACATGATTCCAATTATGCTTATTTATGAGCTTTTTATCATTCTTATCTCATCTTTAACTATGGGCTTAAGTAGACGTGCCAACATTATTGACTCCAAGATCGTAACTTTAACATAATTCTCCTCTCTGTGGGAGACTGCTCATGCTCTCATCTGTGGGAGACATAACTTTAATATAATGCTCCTTTTTGTGGGAGACTTGTAAACCTCATTCAAAGAGGC
Source organism: Artocarpus hirsutus (assembly GCA_946598075.1). Lineage (NCBI taxonomy): Eukaryota > Viridiplantae > Streptophyta > Magnoliopsida > Rosales > Moraceae > Artocarpus > Artocarpus hirsutus. Next base: position 66,366 of record CAMOHE010046818.1, read on the forward strand.
TAATACAACACTTAATTAACACCTTTAGTTTATCAATCTTGTAGAATTTAGTGAGTATATCAAATGCAATCATATATCATAACTTGGTATTTAAACATTAAACATAACAAATGCTAAGCATATATAAAGTACTTGAAAGTCATTTTCTTCATGCCATAGGTGACGTTTGTTTTCTTCATGCAATAGGTGACGTTTGAAATTTACTTGAACATCGCTCTAAGATTCCAAATTTATCTTTTTTCTTCTATTAGTCGGCTTTGTGTCCTAGACATTCCAAGATGTTTGTCTTCTCTTTTTGACACTTGAAAACTTCTAAAATCCCTTGACATCTTGAAAACTCCTTAAACCTCGTCAAGAACACTTGTTCATGCTTCCTTGGATGATTTGAGGATGTTTTCATCAAACTTTTAGGCAAGAAAAGCTTGGGGAAAGGGCTGATTTCTTGGGAAGAATAGGAGCAAAACTTTGATGAAAAGTGAGCAAAGTTGTATCGTCAAAGTCTTTCACTTAATATAGATAACTCTAGGGTTTTTTTTTGCAAAGAAATATTACCCCCTTACCACTTGTCCAAATAAGATTTCTTTAGAATTTTGGAGAAATTCTATAACATTTGAGATGTCCTCATAGGTCCCACATTATCTTTTTAATAGTCCAAATTTAACCTATGTAGTATTTTTTTATCTACCAGCATATTTTTCCTATATTGCTAGTATACTTTTCCATACTGTTAGAAACTTCCACAAGCTTCTATAAGGTTCCATAGTTATCCACATCATCCATACAATATAATTCCATACTCCTTAATCTTATACAATATAATTTCCATACTGCATACTTTCCAGACTGTATAATCCTTATCCTATACTATTCTCATACTACATAACTTCTGTTCTCCTTAATTTCTATACTATATATTTTTCATATTTTCTATATAGTATTTTCTTAAATTGCATTTCCATTTCAAAATCTGTTGCAATATATTCTATAATAATTAAGCATTCTAGCTTATTTTTTCTTGCTCATCGACTAACTCTTATCTTCATATCATTCATACTTTGCTTAAGACTATAACATGATTTTTAATCTTATAAATCCTATATTTACTTTTATGGAATTTGTCACAAAAATTGGATTTAAACAATAATCCTTCTGACACTTATATTTCTTAACATAACTTTTAAATATTGCATGTATAATGTATTAAGAATTTCTTAGATATTACAAAAACCGACCAAAGAAGACCAGATTTTGGCCACAGCCAACCAAGTTTAGGACAAATAGTCCAAAAAGGCTATAGCCAACTAAAAGGCATCAACAACAGAGTCCGACTAGGTCCAAGAAGGCTATAGTTGACCAGAGAAAAAAAGGTCCTAGCTACAAACAACTAGGTCTAAGATAAAGACACCAAAAAGGCTATGGCCAACAAGGAAATCTCAAGTCTAATGAAGAGTTCAACCTGGTCCAAAAGGGCTACAGCCAACCAAGAGACCTCAAGTCCAACGAAGAGTCTGACTACGTATAAGAAGGCTACAGCTAACTGACTTGAGAAGACTAGGTCTCGGCTACAATCAACTAGGTTTAGAACTAAGAGTTTAAAGAGGCTATGGCCAACCAAGAGACCTTAGGTCCAATGAAGAGTCTGACTACAGCTGACCATAGAAGACAGTCTCGACTATGGTTGACCAAGTGTCCAAAAAGGCCAACTGGGCCCAAGATCGACTTCTAAAAAGACCCACAACAAGCATATGTTCTAACCACATCAAGACATTGGTGTTAGTGACTCCCATAACCAAAGTCTTAGGGGGCTCCTATTGTGTGGAAATTTCTCATGACCATCCAGAGTCTAAACCCTCTTTAAACTAAGCATCCAACCAAGTAGGCCGAGAACATATATTCAAAAAGGTCATCAAATAAGTCCATCAGGTCCAACCAAAGCTCTGATTGGGATCTGACCACAAGCCTGACTAGGATCCATCCAACTAGGATTAGTCTGTCTAAGATTAGTTTGACCAGGATCTGTCTAACTAAGATTAGTCCACTCAGATCAGTCTAACAAAGATCTGTTTGACCAGGCCAAAGCAACCATGAAGAACAACTCCACGGTACTTACAAGGTTGTCGAACCTCGACCAAATCACATAATAGTGGATCATACCCAAAGACTACCACGTGGCACCACCTTAGCCTTACGTTGAACAAGCCTCCTATTTCGAAGGTCGTGACACCTGTCCTTGGCCACCTAGGCTCTTTATAGTAGTACACCTTGTTACAAGCCAAACCTAGTCTACATCCGAATATAAGCTAAATTCTATAATTTTGAGTATCAATTCCACCACAAAAGTATGCGCATTCTTCCCTTGCCTACATTGCCTTTTCACTTGCCTTTCTCGGTTAGAACACTACCTTAAGTGTCAGAGTGCCATTCGCAAACACCACTTCAGTGTCCCCTTACTCTAAGGCCTTCTTTTCTCTTATAGATTCAATTATACTAGGCGGAGCCAGGCAGAATAAGGAAACCAACCACTATGCACCCCCAAGTGGTGTTGTGCTGGTCTTAGGCATCAACACCTTATTTACATATACAAAATTTTTAAAGAAAACTATCTCTAACACACAGTTATATAGTGACTTTTAAAAACTAATGAAAAAGTACTTTTCGATACTAGTTTTTAAACAAAATGCATGCTTAATGGCATAATTGCAATTTACAACCAACAAATGAATTGTAGCACCTGAAAAACTATACGAGTCTTCAATTTATAATTTTATCAAATTCAGCCTACTTTAAAATATGATATTTGACATGAAATTTTTACGTATACAAAATACATATTTTCTTAAAAAACTTAACAGTTTTTCAAAAGGAATTCAAAATGTTGCAGAAGCCCAACAAGTTAGGCTCGTAATATTACAATGGCAAATACGGTCCTAACACTAGTACTAGTTCAAAAGTTATTTATCGGATCAAAGTTCTGACAATTTAGTGTTTAGGCTACCATAGATGCTGTGAGACATGATGCTCTAAAGATTAAATGATGTAATAGTTTTTGGAGACATTTAATTAATAAAGAGTTTATTTATTATTCATATACCAAATGTTGTCCCCATTTTGTTAATTTCTGTTGAATATATGATAAGCAAATAAAAATCTGACACTATCAGTCTAAACCTTTAAGATTGTGTATATGATAGACAGATTCATTTTATTATTAACCTCCCTTAGGAGCTCTATTAATAAAGTTAATGGCCAAAGAAAATGATTATTAGGATATGCTAAATCAGCCGAGTCTTGGATGGCATATATTAATCGGAGGGGATTCATGTTCCTAATTGAATTTGTCAAGTCTCCCATAGGCGGTTTGTTGAATTTTAAGTTAGGGATTATCGTTGTAAGATTGTGATATTTTCAAGGTTTTAACACATAAACACATTATGATTACTTATTTGTGTTATCTTACTAAACTGTTGTGGAATGTTTGCTTATATTTGATATGTGATTCTTTATTATAGATTAAAATGTCTAAAAATGTTTTATCTTTGATACTCGATAAAAATACATTAATTGGCAAGAACTACAATGATTGGAAAAAGAACCTGAATATTGTCATTTCCTTTGAGAAACTAAAATTTGTACTAACCCTACCCTGTCCTTTTGAGCCTACCGACAAATCCACTAACGAGAAAATCTAAGCGTATGATCGCTAAAAGGATGCTAGTGATCAAGCCCATTGTTACATTATGGCTAGCATGAATAATGTGCTACGGGCTCAACATGAGGATTATGAGACTGCTAGATAGATGTTAGATAATCTGGAAGACATGTTTAGAGGCCAAGCTTTAACAAAATGGCAAGGGGCTCTTTAGAAGCTCTTCAATTGCAAATAAAGATCAAGGACTCCTACGAAGGAGTATATAATGTTAGTCATAAGTTACTTCGCTGAGGCTTAAACCCATGGAGTTGACATTAATCTTGAATCATAGATGACTATGGTCTCTAAGACTCTATCTAAAGAGTTTATCCTGCTTAGAGCTTCATATAACTTGAGTAATGGATAGGATATTACCTTGACTGACCTAATGAAGCAGTTAGAGGAGTTCAAAAATATGATCAGGGAAGCTCCTGTTGGTGGGGAGGCAAACTTGGCGGCTGCATCTAGTTCCAATCCTAGCTTTGGGAATGGAAAAAAGCAGGGGATAGGAATAGGAAATCTTATGTCCTAGCCAAAGGCAAGGACAGGAAGAAGAAAAAGAAGAACCCAAAGAAACTAAAGTTGTGACGACCTGCCTTTTCGGGCACCACTTTACTTTCATAAACCTCGTGTATAAAACAGTAATCTTACTGACATAGTAAGAAAATACTGAATTACAAAAAAAATTCCTTTAAATACTCTTTAAAACATACTTGGAAACTGTTGCGACCTTTGTCGCCATTCTTGTTGAGACTTCGCTCAACCTTTGTCTTTAAAATCATTTCAAACTATTTCCTAAAACTTAATAAGAAACATTAACTAAAACATATCTTAAAACATCATTTCATAATTGTATGATACATTTAGTACAATGTATCATAAAACTTTTGAAATCACTTCTTAAACTCTTATTTCTTAAAAACCTTCGAAACACTACATTAAATAGTGTAAAACCTTTTCTTTATGTAGCGGAAGCAAATTGTAGTGATATCCATTCTTACATCTCGCATCTGCCTTTCCGCAGCACCCAGCTTCTTTAACGGGTCCTACTGGTCACCCATACATTACCTACAGCATGAACAACATTTTATGAGCTTACGCTCAGTAAGTTCAAACATAAACTCACAAAGTATTTAAAAAATACTTAAAATCTTTCCTCATAAAAATCTTTTTCTTAAAACTTTCTTCATAAATGTTCTTCATAATCACTTTTCATAAAACATTTCTAAAACATTTCTCATAAACTTTTTCATAACACGCTTGAAATATTTATAAAACGTTTCTTATAAACATTTTTAAAACACGTTACTAAAACGTTTGGGTAAACATTTTTCATAAAGCATTACTTGTACGTGTCTCATAACACGCCGTTTATAAACCTTTCTTGAAAACATGAAAATGTTTTCCATAAACATTTATCATAAAACATTCCTCAAAATGTTTTTCATAAACATAAATAAGTTTTTCATAAACGTCTAACATAAATATTCACAATTTATTTTCCATAAACATTTTAACGTAAAACTTTAAAATAAGGAATACAAGCAATTCATAATGAATGATTCCAGTTATGCTCAATTATGTACTTTCAATTATGAGCACTCTTTTCTTACTGTAACTTACTATTTCTTTTTTTAACTTTCTTTATCTTTCATTCACTTTCCATTTCTGTCCTTATCTTTCATTCACTTTTCTTATCTTACTTTAGTGTTCGTACCATCTCATTAATCATGAGATTATTAACATGATACTTCTCTTGCGAAAGACTTGAGACCATCGATCACGTGGTCAAGTACCTCACATCTTAGAGGTTAATTTAACTTTACATTCATTACCTCATAACACAGAGGCTGGTACGACACTTTCTTTTTTATCCTTACTTTACCTTCTTATTATCTTTTGTGAGCATGACAGATGCAGTCGCATCATATGCAAACACTTGCAATTCATAACTTGTACCGTGAAATTTATTGCATAACAAATGCAACTTATTACATATCAAATGCATCATGTAATGCAACCACCATTTGCAAATCATAACATATACTCTAACATTTATTGCATAACATATGCAACATATAATGCAATCACATTTTGCACAATCACAACTTTTATTTCGAAACTTAACTTAATGCATAACAATGCATCATAAAGCTTATAACTTTAGTTATCAAATATCATGCATTGTCAAAATACAAAACATACATTAAATACTTTCAAAAGTATAACTTGAACTTTTAAACTTTATGCATATTAAATGCAATTATACCTTTAAACATAATCGTTGCAAATACATTGCAAACTTGATCTATACTGTAACACTTTTTGCATAATTAATGCAAACATACTCTAAAACATCTTGCATAAAAATTGCAAGCTCATTTATAAACATATACCAAAATGATTTAAAAATCATTTACTTTATGCTGTAGATATGGTCTGAAACTTACTCGTACTATGCTCTAACGTTTACTATTCCTTTTCTGTCTTGTTCCTTTCTCATTCCTTTCCCTTTTGTTGTCGGCTCCTGTGTCCTGATCATACGACAGCTGACTCATTAATAATCTTTCTATCTATCAATCCACTCGATTGATAATAAAACGTAAACATTAAACATGCATTCCCTTTTATATAACTTCCCGTCTCACTGGCGGTTACATTACTCAACATATTACGGAACATTTTCCGTCTAATAACGTTATGCTAAATCGGAGTGTCCGGCTCCGTTCTAGCCATTTTTGAAAAAATAACGGTTTTGCCCTTGGCAGGTTTTTCGTCCATTTCGCGACTTAATAAAATACATAACTCAACTTAACATTCCCTTACATACATAATATAGGAAAATTCTCACTAAGAAATGTTTTCCGACATCGGGCGTTTCGGGTCCGTTTTGATCTTTTTTCATAAATGACCATTTTTCCCTTGGTCTCATTTTCCTTCATTCTTACATAAAACAATGTACCAATCACTGATTATGAAATTTCATAAATCTTATGAAAGCATCTAAATATGATTCATACTCTAAGCGAGATTGCCACTTACTTGGACTCCGAGCTACGCGGGTCTGGTTGTACCTCGCTGTATCCACAGTATATAAAGCATCCTCTACAGTGCTCCTCGAGCTACCATACATGGCTAGGAACGCTTCCTAGGGATCATACATTCTTCAACATATCCTTTTGGACTCCGATACTGTTGTTTGAATTGCCTCGATCCACGTGTAATTGGTACTAGACAATTTTCACCGGAGTGGAATTAGCTCAAACAGAGATCACTGTTGCGTTCAAAGCATCAAAATGAGTCGGGAGGCGGTCTCGGATCATCGATCGGAGGTCCAGATCACAAAATCTCAATTTCACCTTTGACCGACGGGTGGCCGCCGTTAACCGCCGTTGACTGGCGGTTGACCGCCGTCACGTGGCTCCGTTGACAGCTGGGCTTGAGCCTACCCCCCCTAAATCGACCCTCTTGAGTCCATTGGTGGGGTCAATTCCATGAAATTAGGCCTCTAACCACTCGAATCGGGAGTGGGATTCTCGGCCACAACCGGCGGCGTCGATCTCCCATCTCCGGTAGAGATGCCGCAAAATTGACCTAGGGGAAATGTTCCCCGTGGCCTTCTGAGCAATTCCCCCAAGGTGGGGTTGCTCGAATTTTCCAGAAACGGCGGCTCCACCTCGCCCACGGCGGAGCTAGGTGGCGGAGATGGTTCTCCCACCATCCGTGGCTGTTTCTCAAAATTGAGAGTATGGGCATGTTCCTCCTTCTTATCTGATCAAGACCAAAGCATCAATTTGGCTCATCATTGGCAGGAACGGCATAATCAAAGGCAGGCCGATGGCAAAGAAACAAGCTTCCCGTTGAGCTTTTTCGACGATCGTTGCCTACAATTGAGGGAGGGGTTTAGTTCACCGTCCCTCTCTGGTCATTTTGGCACCGGCGGTGTGCCTCACCGCCGTCGGGAACGGTGGTTCCCACGGTGGTGCCACAGCAGCGACGGAGCTACTCCACCGAGGCCGTCCAGCTAGAATTGAGTTAGGAAAAAGACACCTTCTTGTTCCTTTCTTCTCCCTGAGTCCATAGAGACCAAAATCACCTCGATTGGTGGTCGGACGACGAAGATATCAGCTCAGGAAAAATGGCTTCTACCGCCACTTTGGGCGGCGCGTGGGCCTTCCTTCGGCATCCTTTCGGGCTGCTCAGCACACCGTTGAGCTCAGCTTGTCGAGATCTTTCCAACGGTGTGGGAGGTGTTGAAAACGGAGCTCAAAATCTCAACTTCACTTTTGTAAGGAGAGAGAAAATAGAGAGAGAAAGAAGAGAGAGAAAGTATCGAGATTATCCTTGAATTTTGCCTTTTTTTTCTTTTTTTTTCTCCTTTTGATTTTATATGAAAAAGTGTGAAAAACACTTTTTACACAATCCAATTCTGTACTGTGTGACTTTACAGCAGTCCAATTCTTACACTACATTGCTTTTACAGTGTAATTTTCATGCTGCATAATTTCATCAGTGTATTTTTTTTACACTGTACTATTCCAATACCGTATAATTTTCATGTTATTATACAGTACTTTTTCATAAATCACATTTTTTGCCTCAATTTAAACCTCAATTTAATGCATTTTCAGTGCATTAAAATTTCGGGTCGTTACAATCTACCCTCCTTAACAATTTTCGTCCTCGAAAATTAGAACCTTCCAGGGTAGTTCATCTCCTTGTCCTCCTTCCATTCTTTACATGCTTCCTTGCATCAGTACTTTCTTACCATAACTAAGCCTTCATCTTGAAACTTCAACGATTTCCATCATTTCACTGACATAATTCCTTGCATTATAACATCATACTTCTGCTGCGCACTCTGATCTTTCAGCATCTGAGTGCAATTTCCATTCATTTAGAGGTTTAGCATTCCACCTATGAATGCTATTCTTGAAAATAGGGCTCATTTTTGGTCAAATTGCATCATTTCTATCTGAAGATCAGGGTCATCTGACCACAAAATCCATAATCTTCTGGTCCCATATCCATTCTAAATGACATTTTGCCGTAAATTTTGTCATAACGTGTCGATTTTCAGCTTTCATCCTCCACTCTGTGGGGTTTCTGCTGATCGATTTGGCATCATTGTCTTGATCATGATTCCCATCCGGGCAGTTACGAGCTCATTCGCATATCTCAGCTCAGTTGCGGAGTGCTTATGCTCAAAAAAATCGCATATTTAGTCATCTAATGCCTGATGGCTCTCAGACATTCTCGTTCCATAAAGCACTGAAAATCACTTTCGGACCTCTTCTTCCGTTATCTTGAACTGCTTTCCTCGTTATACATGTAGTCAATATCGAATTGACTTCTAATAGAGCGAGATTTGCTCATATAGAGACACCATTGTCGCCTAAACATCATAACGTGTCACGAGCTCATCTTCTTGATTCTTGAGTCGTCGGTCATCTGTTGACCATCATTGACCACATTTGACCATCGTTGACTTGATACTGCTGCTGGACGATAACTGTCGTCGACACACGGGAACATTCTAACACGTGACATTACGTTCATCCTTTGACCTTAGCCATTCTCATCGTTCATCCGGATGTGCCGATATCAAAGGCTACATTCTCGGCATAAACACGTAATCATTAAATTCTAACTTTCCTTCTTACTTAACTTAACTTACTTACTTGAGCTATGGTGTAGCGGACATATGGCAGCGCGAAATGGGATAGCAGGATACTGCTTTGATACCACCTGTGACGACCCACCTTTTTCAGGCGCCACTTTACTTTCATAAACCTCGTGTATAAAATAGTAATCTTGCTGACTTAGTAAGAAAATACTGAATTACAAAAAAATTTTCTTTAAATACTCTTTAAAACATACTTGGAAATTGTTGCGACCTTTGTCGCCATTCCTGTTGAAACTTTGCTCAACCTTTGTCTTTAAAATCATTTCAAACTGTTTCTTAAAACTTAATAAGAAACATTTACTAAAACATAACTTAAAACATCATTTCATAATTGTATGATACATTTAGTACAATGTATCGTAAAACTTTTGAAATCACTTCTTAAACTCTTATTTCTTAAAAACCTTCGAAACACTACATTAAATAGTGTAAAACCTTTTCTTTATGTAGCGGAAGCAAACTGTAGTGATATCCATTCCCACATCTCGCATCTGCCCTTCCACAGCACCCAGCTCCTCTAACGGGTCCTACTGGTCACCCGTACATTACCTACAGCATGAACAACTTTTTTATGAGCTTACGCTCAGTAAGTTCAAACATAAACACACAAAGCGTTTAAACCATACTTAAAATCTTTCCTCATAAAAACCTTTTTCTTAAAACGTTCTTCATAAATGTTCTTCATAATCACTTTTCATAAAACATTTCAAAAATGTTTCTCATAAACGTTTTCATATCACGTTTGAAATATTTATAAAACGTTTCTCATAAACATTTTTATAACATGTTTCTAAAACGTTTGGGTAAATGTTTTTCATAAAGCATTTCTTATACGTGTCTCATAACATGCTGTTTATAAACCTTTCTTGAAAACATGAAAATGTTTTCCATAAACATTTATCATAAAACATTCCTCAAAATGTTTTTCATAAACATAAATACGTTTTTCATAAACATCTAACATAAATATTCACAATTTATTTTCCATAAACATTTTAACGTAAAACTTTAAAATAAGGAATACAAGCAATTCATAATGAATGATTTCAATTATGCTCAATTATGTACTTTCAATTATGAGCACTCTTTTCTTACTGTAACTTACTATTTCTTTTTTTAACTTTCTTTATCTTTCATTCACTTTCCATTTCTGTCCTTATCTTTCCTTATCTTTCATTCACTTTTCTTGTCTTACTTTAGTATTCGTACCATCTCATTAATCATGAGATTATTAACATGATGCTTCTCTTGCGGAAGACTTGAGACCATCGATCACATGGTCAAGTACCTCACATCTTAGAGGTTACTTTAACTTTACATTCATTACCTCATAACACAGAGGCTGGTACGACACTTTCCTTTTTATCCTTACTTTACCTTCTTATTATTTTTTGTGAGCATGATAGATGCAGTCACATCATATGCAAACACTTGCAATTCATAATTTGTACCGTGAAATTTATTGCATAACGAATGCAACTTATTACATATCAAATGCATCATGTAATGCAATCACCATTTGCAAGTTATAACATATACTCTAACATTTATTGCATAACATATGCAACATGTAATGCAATCACATTTTGCACAATCACAACTTTTATTTCGAAACTTAACTTAATGCATAACAACGCATCATAAAGCTTATAACTTTAGTTATCAAATATCATGCATTGTCAAAATACAAAACATACATTAAATACTTTCAAAAGTATAACTTGAACTTTTAAACTTAATGCATATTAAATGCAATTATACCTTTAAACATAATCGTTGCAAATACATTCCAAACTTGATCTATACTGTAACACTTTTTGCATAATTAATGCAAACATACTCTAAAACATTTTGCATAATAATTGCAAGCTCATTTATAAACATATACCAAAATGATTTAAAAATCAT